>BPLR01007305.1:0-124513 GCA_021605095.1 Caerostris extrusa
GTTACGTATTGCTGTACTGTAAACAATCATGCATGTAAATAGATGGTATTGCATAACTGGTTTTTTTTTTTACAAATTCAAATTCAAATCACTGTTAAAATGTTCACCATACGGTGAACTTGGATAAAATTATTACTTGAATCCTTATTATTACGGAAAAGCAAAAACCTGAGGAATTGGTCCTTTTTTTTCCTACATCGGGGAAGGTCTTACTGTCATGAGCCTTCTGACAGCCCAATAAAACCCCAGCTCTTGCTATTAAAGTTGTCTGGAGAACAGTTCATAAAAGAGAGCACAGGGCAGCTTGTAAAATGTGTAAAATCTATAAAAGTGCCCGAAAAACACAGGGCACAGAATATTTGCCTCTCCGATACTGGGAAAAGTGTCCTTGTAAAATGTCATGTCCAGTCAAAAGTCTAAAATTTGTAGTAAAAACCGAGCGAGGAAGGTCCATGGCTAGGATACTAATGAACTTCAGACCTGACTCGTCACAATTTCAACATTGTCATTTCAGAGGGACATTTGGAACCTTTTTTTAAAACACCACAGATTTGCTGGTAGGACAGAGTAAAATGTGGCTAGTGCAAATTGCATCCATTTTGTAAGGATATCAGCTTTTCATTTCCTGGAATGTTGCAGTGGCTAGGAATCTACTGAAGAACCCAAGGAATACTGAGTTGAGTTTCATAACAAAGGGTACTTGGTTCGAATTTCTACAAGCGATGTCAAACCGAAAGCTGCCCCGGTTTTTTTGTTTGTTTTTAAGATGGGGATAATAAATCAAAAGCCAGAGTCTTTTTGCTTGGCTCCGGAGGAATGGAAAGAGGGTGTGAACATCTAGATACCCCTAGAGTTTTTCTCAATATTTGTTACACTATATCCACATTGCGGTACAGAGTGTCCGTGGTGTAACCTCAGGTAACGTTGAATCTACTATATATAGAGATCTAGCTCGAATTCATCAGGTAAAAGTGCTCGGCTTTGAAACTACTGACAATATATTGGAAACAAATAAAACTCTTTTTGGATACAGACATTATATTCTGCATCCTACAATAACGGGTCTATCCACTCTAAAAATAGAAAATATTTCTCCAACTTTCAGATGATTTCTATTCACGAAGACTGGAAAATGCATAGCTTTAGGATTTTTGAAACTATTTATGGTACATTTCATAAATGCCAAATCGATTTTTCTGTTTTCGTGAATCGTACTATTATTCCATGCGTTTTATGCCCTCTTCATTTTATTGACTTTAAAAATACAAGTAAGAGATTAATTATATTTAGATATATAAATTGAAAAATTTGGTTTGTATTATGAAAGAATATGGACTTGTCATTTCAACTATTTTTTATGTCTATTTTCATGAATTAGGGAATGAAAATTATTAATATTTTTTTATTTATCACACAAATAGATTGATGCAATTTTTGGCAATCTTTTTGAAAAATTACATAGTTAATGTTTTACAATGGAAATGATAATAAAAGTTGTATAAATTAGAAAATAAATAATTTTTTGTTCAGCTGTTTCTCAAACACGAATTGCTACAGTTTTAAAATAAAATAAACCGAATCAATTTTAATGGCATACTATAAATGAATTTATTCATACAATGAAATACTTAAATTATTGAGGCTCTCCCTTGAGATTTAATCTATTAAAAAGGCTTTTATAAAAGCTAAGAAATTATGAGGGCCTTTTATACTATTGAATGTCGTTTTTAAACTAAAAATAGGGCATTTATATCTAATTTAAATTATCATTTAATCATTTTTTCTAACAATTGAACCCTACACTATTTACAATTTTTTTCTCTACCTCACTTGGTCGACAGCAACATCTAGATGAATGAATCCATGAATCTGAGTTCTCATGGAAGAAGGGAAGTGTAGCTTCATTGTGATGGGAGCACCCTTAGGTAGAAGTCTGACTTGGCCCCTATCATTGAAGGAGGAGGGCAGTGTCTCCCAGGTAGATTTTTAGGGGGAACTACCCCATATTTGCTTATCGTATGGGATATAAAATCCGGAAAACTTCCGCCGGTAGTCTGACTAACGAAACAAAATGCTGAACATCACAAACGTCATCGATCTCCTTGTTTAACAGTGTCTACAACAAGACGGACAATCAGTGGATTGAATCTCCTCCCTAGTGTTCACCAACAGCGCACGTTGTCACTAAGTCAGGCATAAAAATTGTTCATACTTTCGTATTTGAAAAAATTTTAATATTTTAACCTGCTATATAATGTATCCATAATGTAATAGATAATTGCCCATAATTTAATTGAATGCCCATGATTGATAAAAATTGCCCATGATTTAATAAAGGTTTAAATATTTGAATTCTCTAAATGATGTGTTCGGCTTTTATGCATATTGTATTGTTTAATTCGTCGTAGTAATATGACTTTCCATGGATATCGATCAGTGTCATAACTTTAGTAGCAAATAAGTTCATTCATCATTGAAAATAATATAGTTAAATAATTAGATAATTAATTTTTAATTCACCTTGCAAGCAACACACTTGCTGAATACGATATACATACCTAATATAGTTTCTGTATGTATTTGCATGCGTGCTTATGCTTTCGTAAAAATTGATTATTTAAACGTGCACTTAAATAATATAAGTAAAAATTCAGATAAAAACATGAATTTGTGACTTTTATGAAAATGGCGCTATTAAATAATTTCATAAAAGTTATAATTAGCATCAAAGTAACATCTTTGTAATGAGTCATATTCCATTCCATTTTTGCTGTTAATATTATCCTCTTTTAAAGCTTTTATATATGTATATAGGAGTATACCTGATATAAGAATTCATTGATTAATTAACAGGATATACTTTGCCAACAACAAACTTCCGTTTTTAGAAATGACTTCAAGAAATAAGCACGATGCTTCGATCATTTAAAACTTTTAATATTTCCTCTATTAGGATCTCCTCGCAATTACAAATAATCAGGAAACGGTTCGAATCTAATTGTCAGTCAATGAATGCTCAGAGACTCTTAAAGTCATGTCTGTGCTTCCGGCTAGTTTAATTTGCGACGTTCAAATCGAGATATTAGTGACCGTACCGGTTCATCGCCCGGAAACGCCTTTTTGTGGAAACTTTTAATTGACGCGTTTGTCCGACACTAATTAAGGCCTAAAGCATTAGACTGACTAATTGCGTTTTCCATTGTGATTCGTAAGGCGGCGGGGATCGAAGATGAATAGAATTTGCTTCCAATTTGATGGGCATAGGAAAAAGACGTCTTCTTCCAGGGAGTTAATGTGTATTGTAAATCGTTTCTCTTTCAATTCGTGCCAAGGAATTATTGAAAACTGCATTGTTCAGTTGTTTGGTGGTTTATGGGGTAACGAATTTGCAATAACTTCGTAAGCACATAAATGATAAGAAGCAAGCAAGTTAGTGCTGAATTTTTAGTTCATCGCTCAATTATCTGATAAAATGGTGTCATACATTATCAAATATCATTCTGATCTACTGTTTAAATAGAAATAAGTAACAAAATGCCACATTCAGTGAATGTTTGACGTGTGATAACTATTATTTTTAGTTTATTATTACCTGACAGGCTCGTGGATCAGTGGCAAGGGAGCATTAGATCTGAGATTCAATCCGCTGGTGGCTTTTGTTGTACAGCAACTTGCATCATTAACAGGACTACCTGGTGGGAGTTTTTCGGGGTTTTTCGCATATGATACGCAAATGCTGGGTAGTTACCCTAAAAAAGACCTCCCGTAAGGCACTTCCCTCCTTTTTCAGCGTCAAGGAGCCAAGTCAGACGTCTACCTACGGTTGTTCTACGGTTCTACGGATGTTCCGTCACAACAGAAGCTGCCCCCTCTTCCGTGCTGCTTTCCTCTTTCCATGAGACCACAAGGGTTCTTGGACGTGGTCTAGATGTTGCTGTCTACCAAGTGGGATCAGGAAACCAAAAAGTTTATTACCTGATTTGTTTCGATTTTTTTTTTTTTCAGATCTCATGTCCATAATTTTATTTTTATTTATTGTACTTACTTTGACTTGCAATGATATTTGATGAAAAATTTAATCCGTTTATAATATTGCTCAATTATTTTATGGTATGGAATGATCATTTAAAGTGGTTTTTAAGGTACACATTTTTCGGATTTTTCTAAATTTGTAGAGTGCAGGTTGGGCAACCAGATTGCAACTGGGTGTGGTTGCGTTGAGATACTTGAGGCACAGGTTTGATAACTCACAGCTTTTATTTAGACACATACAGATACCACACTTACAATTAGAGACATACAACGATTTACGTATTTAAAGACAAATAATTATAGATTAGTGGAAAGATCCCACTTCTAAACCGAAAAAACCCGAAATATACTTCCTGTCTGTAGGCCAACTAATGCACCGAGATGGTCTAAATATATTTTATCTCGGGATGAAAGACTATAAACTAAACGTTTCTCAGGGGGAAAACATTTTTTGTAAGGAAATAAGTATCATATTGTTACTTATTTCCCTCAGATGTTACAGTGTACTTCCTCTCCATGAGAGTTCTCGAGGTCGACTAACCATTTCTCCTGAACTCCACAGGGGGCGCTCTTACCAGTGTGTAGAAGGAAGCACGGTTACAAATTTTAATTAAAATTCTTATCTATGGAATCGAAGTTCTGCACCATATATTTATATTTTTATAAACTATAATATTAAAGTACTTTTCTCTTTCTTTTAAAGTCTTTTTTATTGGACAAGAAATTGTCATGTTCCAGCTACTGGCTTTTCAAGAAAATCTGAAATTTTCTTGCAATATTACTTCTAGAGTGAGGATTTAATATGTTTTGGGTATTTTTTTAATAATACGTATAGTTTATTATGGCCGTAAAATTCAGCAAAACAGAGAAAATAATTATATACGAAATGTTAATAAGAAAATTCCTCCTCCTTTAACACCTTGTCTAATTTGATTTCGACACTCCATTGGTTCATTTAAATATAATATTTATCCTAATAAAATTTAAATTAAGTAAAATATTTAAAGAATAAAAGCTCGATAAATTTGGATCAACTGAATAAAAACTATTATAAATTATCTTTATAAAAGGCATTAGAAACATAATTTATAATAGCTTTTATTTATTCTATCAAACTTTAAAGATTAGTCTATCCAACTAAAAAGATTGAAATCACATAAAACTAATGCATGCAATTTTATTTATTCTGTGAATATATTTATTTAAACTACTAAATACTTTGTTTACTAAATTTTTATTTCGGTTATTATGTCTTGTTGCAATATTAATGCATTATAATTTTTAATTGAAATTTCTTATATATTTCTATAGTTTAGTAATAAGCATGCTTTATTTGCATTCCGTATTTAGATTTAAAATAGCACCAAGTATTGAGAAGTTTAAAATAAATATAATCTAAGAATAAATTTATTTAAGCTTTTCAATACTTAGTTTACTAAATTTTTATTTTA
This sequence comes from Caerostris extrusa, assembly GCA_021605095.1. NCBI lineage: Eukaryota > Metazoa > Arthropoda > Arachnida > Araneae > Araneidae > Caerostris > Caerostris extrusa. The sequence goes on from BPLR01007305.1 coordinate 5,484, forward strand.
TATTTTGCTTTGTCTTGCTACAGTATTAATGCATTATAATTTTTTTGTTGAAATTCCATTTTCATAAATATACTTTATTACTAAACTCATAAACATGCTTTAATTGCATTCCATAATTAAATTTAAATTAGAACCAAAATATATCCGAAAAATAGTAATCCTAAAAAACAGTATGGAAGTTTAAAACTAGCATTGATTTTTTATTCCTTTCTTATAAAAGTCTTAGGATTCTGTATGAATCAATAAGATGAGTATTTTATTAATGACAAAGAAATAGAATTAAAAAAATAAATTCATTCTATCCGTAACTGATTTAATTTCTTTCTTGATAAGTAAATTTCGTTCATCTGAGTGGGGAAGCCTTGAATTCTCCAATTCTTTAGAACAGATACAATTCACTCTAATTGCACTTTCGGTTGGAGCTAAAAAAAAAAAAAAAAGAACTGCAGATAATTCTAAACCTATAAATGACTTTTTCCCTTCAGAAGAATAGGAGAAGAAGAGTCCGGGACTTTTCTTGAAGCAAGATTTTGTAGGAGAGAGAGCAACGAAAAAAGTTTACCCCAGGCTCAATATCATTACTATTTATTTTTGACGCTCTCACAAGAAATCAGACTTTTCTGCTTTAAATTACAGTTGTGAGTTTCGTTACTTTTCTCTAATCTTTGGTAGAAATGCAATTAGAGTGAAAGGAGATTCTGCAATCTAAATTTAGTCTTCCTAAGGCACGCGAATTTCTTTCTTCCTTTCTTTTTTTTTTTTTTTTTTTTTCAAAAACCACACGAACTGCAACAAGGGCTGAAATTTCATACCGTTTTATTTCAATACATTGTTCCTTTTCCAGTTATTTTTACAATATCTATTCTTGAGCTCTATTGCAAACAATGCATGAAATCTGAAAGATAACATTGCTTGGTTGACCTCAGATGAAAACAATGCATGTACTAGCTTCAGAAAAATGCTTTAGGTAACATTTAATAATATTTCTTTTAAAAAAATTATTTATTTTATATTAAATTATTTTATATTTTCGTTAAATATTCGATGTCCTGTATACTATGATTTTTCTTATTAAGTATTATTAGTAAAAGCATTATTATTTTATATTAATATTGCTAATTTTTGACATGAGTATATAGTGATTTTTTTTTAATATGTGTTAATCATTGAAAACAATGTTGTATATTTTTGTGCAAGAGGAGTATTGTTCTTTCAATGAAAGTAAAACGTTTTAAGAAATTTCTAGGTATATAAATTTTTAAAATTTTTAAAAAAATTATAGGTTTATACGATTTTAAAAAGTTATAGATTTATAAATTTTTAAAAAAATTTATAAGCTTATAAAATTTTATAAAAATGTATAGGTTTATAAAATTAAAAAAAATATAGGTTTATAAAATTTTCTAAAAATTTATAGGTTTATAAAATTTGGAAAAAATGTATAGGTTTATAAAATTAAAAAAATATAGGTTTATAAAATTTGGAAAAAATCATTTTATAAAATTTTAAAAAGAATTTATAGATTTATAAAATTTAAAAAGAATTATAGATTTATAAAATAAAATTATAGGCTTATAAAATTTCAAAAAAAAATTACAGACTTATAAAATTTTAAAAAAAAATGAAACATTTTCAGAAATTTATAATTTTATTAAAATTTTCAGAAATATATAACTTTGTTAAAATTTTCAGAAATATATAACTTTGTTAAATTTTCAGAAATTTATAATTCGTAAACGTTATAAATTTAAGCACTAAAACAGAGTAAAACTACTTGGTAAATATAATGTTATTACTTAATGCTACTGAATTTTAAAGGATCATTCTCTTAGGTTACAAATCTAACAAAAAAATATGTATATTTATTTATGTGAAGGGAAGTTTCAGTTAATGAAATCATTATCGTAAATGCTGAAGAAACTGAGAAATTATCGATTTTCCATAACTGCAATGATGCTATTGATTAAAACATCTGATATCAATAACATTTCAATTAAGTCTTCCGCAAATTAGTAAAATATTAGCGAAAAGTTTATTAATAAGCTAATTACAAAAAAATTAGCCATTTTTCTGTGCTCTTTAATGCTCTAATTTAAAAATAAAAAAATTGATTAACATTAATAACTTCTGCATGACAAACCTATCATTACATACTTTAAACACTGAACGTAATGTGTTCAAAAATTATCCTAATTGCTTTGAGACGCATTAAATGGAATTGACACACGCAGATGCTAAACAAATACAGAACCATGTCAAATTCTTGAAATTCACCACTTAAGACCCTTTGTTCAATTATTTACTTTTCTTTTTATTTTGTGTAGCGCACCGTGTTTCTTTTTTTGCAACCTCTGTCCTAGCAGTTTATTTTTGTCCTCTGCCCCCACACAAACTGTGTGTTGGTTGGGTTACCGATGCAAAGCATTTCGACTTTGTATAAAACTCCTGAATAATTATACTACTGTGTCCCCAAAAAGTAAGACTGATTTTTTTTCAAAAACTCTTTATTTATTCTTCCAAATTTATTTCATCGCCTTCAAAGTAATCCCCTTCCGGACGCAATGCACTTATGCCAACGTTTTTTTTTTTTCAATCCTCAATGCATCCTAAAAGTCATTGGCAGGAATTTCCTTCAAAACACGCGGCGATTCACATTGAATCTCTTCAATTGACTCAAATCAGTGTCCCCGGAGGTCTTTTGAGTTTATTGAATAGCCAGAAGTCGCACGGTGGGAATACGGTGGTTGTGGAACGATAGGAGTTTTATTTTTGGCGAAAAAGTCACGAAGAATCAATGTAATGTGAGCTGGCGCATTCAGTGTTTTCGGTGCCATTTGGGATTTGACGCGTTTGAGGCCCAAAACATCTTTTAAAATGGAATTGACCGATCCTTTTGAAATTCCAACATCAGCAGTAAGGTTTCAAATTGTAAAACGGCGGTTTGCAAACACCAAACCTTAATTTTTGGTCTTCGTCTTCAACACGTTCTCTGCCTTCTTTGAACTGTTTATACCGCTTCTATCTTCTTTCCGATATAGAATACTCACCGAATGCCTTCTGCAACATTCTATACGTTTAAGCAAACAAAATTTAATGCAAGTTCTTTGTTGAATTAATTCGGACATTTCAAAAATCACCGAAATCACTTTTAGCATCTCATAAGGCTAAGAGTAACTCAAACCCTAATGAATATTTTGACGTGAAATTTCACACAGTTGTGCCAACAACAAAAAAAAGAAAAAAAAAAAATTGAAATTCCATAAGTCCCGGGAATTTTAAATTGAAAATTGGTCTTACTTTTTGGACACAGTAGTATGCGAAATAATTGGTTGACTACTTAATTAGTGATGAAAAGGAATACAAATGAGAAAGTATAGCACCAGAAAAATCCTTGTATAATGATAACTATATTGACTTTGTAAAAATATAATGATGGATTCTTTTTTAACTTTTATAATCAGTTGAGAGTTTTTATGTTTTTTTTTCTTTACTATCATCCCAAAGTTTTAGTTAGTTAAAATGGATTAACTTGTTAAAAAAAATTTTTATTTCTGAAAAAAATATTTTTAAGAGACAATTTAATTAAGTTAATCATAAGATTATGATAAAAAAAGTTTTGAGTTTTTAAGAAAATTAAAAACAAAATAGTTCGTTTAAATTGGATATTATTCTTAGATTATAAAATGTATCAAAATTTAAAAGATGTATTAGGTATTACGTCTTAAATACAGGGGGGATAATAAAAGAGCTTTCTCGATATATTAGTTCGTACCGATCACAGAAACTGAATGAAATTTTGGTTTAAGGTAATTGAGGTATGCACTCAAGAATCTCAGAAAAACATTTAACTCTAACAGTTACGGTATAGTAAAAAAATTTCTACAATTTCAAAAGGCCGCACCAATCTTTTTATTGGGATGTGATCTCCATAGCGAAAGCCCATAAATAGCGTTGGAATAGTACCTGCATGGCCGGTGCCAAACAGACTAAGAAGGAAAATAATAGCGACAGAGAAGCAACAGAAAGCAAAGCTTTTTATTGTGTTTCACAAATTTCTACATGACCTCCTTCACATGTGATGACGCTTTGCATACGGCAGAGGATGGACAGCACTGAAGTACGTACCATGGCAAAAGGAATCTGTTGAACCTGACGTCTGATGGCATCTTTCAAATCAGATGTAGTTTGTGTATTAGATGCCATACACTTCATATTTCAAATATCTCCACAACCAGAAATGTATGGGTGGGATATCGAGGGACCTTGGCGACCCAACTATTGTTTTAAAAAGCCTCTGTCACCATATTGTTGTGTTAAAAACGTTTTATTGAGGACCCCGTATGTAGTGGAGTGCCATTTTGCATCCTTACGACATCATATAAAGCATTTAGCTGTTGCAAATCAGAAATTACATAATTAATCAGCATTTTTAGATAGCGAGCACACATCACACACGTTTACAGACTTTGGGCTGAAATTTCTTCAAAAATATAGGCCGAGGATGAAGGAGCTTGTTATACCGCACCACAAAGAAAATTCTCTTCTTTTAATTGAAGTACAACCACTTCATGGAAATTATCCTCTGCCCAATGCACGCAATTCTTCGAATTAAGATTATCAGTCAAAATGGGCCTCTCCCGTCCACTGCGTAAAACCTGTTCATCGTCATTACGTGTGAGGAAATTCATTCACGAAATATAGCCGTAGTTGATTGAAATCTTACTTGTATTACATTTACTTGCAGCATCTGGACACTCTGGAATCTATAAGGAAACATGTGAGAACGGAGTGCAGAGTCCTTAGAATTTAGCACCTGCAGAATACGTTAAACACCACTTGAACTTGCAAGACGAACTTCGCTTATCGTCTCACGGACTTCTGCAACTGTCTAGGTAAGAATGGAAGGTTGTCCAAGTCGAGATTGATCTCATGCGCACCCATTTTCTTCAAATTTGCTTATCAAGTCCCATACAGCTGTTGCAGAACACCAACCTCGGCGTATTCCATGGTTTTTGCGGTAGACACGCAATACCTCTGCGGCGTTTTGTCCATTCATATATATTTCCTCACAATTTCCTGTCATTATTTCCTATTAGCGGCATGTTTTTTTTTCGAGTACAAGAAAGCAAAATTCGTGGCAAGCCTTTCACAGTGCCTTTTCTTTCCCTTTATGTTATAAAGTCAGTCATAACTGTGCCTTACTCTGAAACCATGAAATCTGCATACCTTGTTCTCTTCTTGTTTCGAAGGAGTTTCAGTAGACTGGGATTAGAGCCTTCTCTGGTGAGTGCCACCCTCACCAAATAGCATATTTTCTCTTTTCTTCTTAGTCTGTATAACGCAGGCTATTTTCGTGCTACAGGTGCCGTTCGAACATCAATTACTGTTTTCCGCTATGGAAATTCCATTCCAATAACAAAAAAGTACATGCTGTCATTTGAAATTACAGAAATTTTGTCACTGTAACCGTAATTGTTAGTATTTAATAGTTGTATTTCATATGATTCCTGAGTACATACATCAAAATACTTTGAACTAAACTTTTTTCAGTTTCTGTGAACGTTATGACTTCTGATAGAAGCTCATATTTCCAGAAATATTTTTCTGATCACCTTGTATGTGATAAAAACTTTAAATTATTTTTGTATTAATTTTTCGTGAAAAACTTTTTGCATTAATTTATATCTTAATTTATTATTTAATTACTTATCAATTTTTGATTTCAAAGTAGAGTTTTGCCATTAAATATAAAAACACATTGATGGCACTTGCCTTAAATGACTATAGATAATATTAAAGTGAAATTAAAGAAACATCTTTCTGTTCAATTATATTTTTATAAATAGCGTAATTTTAGAAAGAAATAAATTACATTCTTTATTTACTCCAAATAAATTTTTAAAATACTTTTTTAAGCATTTATTAGCTTCAAATAATTTTCTAAAAATATAAAAATTGCTAAATTAAATTTTATAAAATTAAATTTATATTACCTTCTTTTTTAAATAACTCTTTTATAAAACAAAACTCTTTACAAAATCTGTTACCGTAATTATATTTTCAAATACAAAGAGTTTAATAAAAAAATATATGCGGAAATAGTTTCGTAAAAAAACCGTTATTGCAGTTTTCTCAAAAAAAAAAAAAAAACGCTTTTTAGTTATAACTGCAGGACATTTTGTAAAAAATTATATTACAATAAAAAATTAAAAATTAAATAAGTTTCTAATTCGTTGTTAGCTTCTCTAAAAATTGACTTTTCTTACGTAAGGCAAAATAATGTTTAACTTGTTTAACTGAAAACTGTCATTACAATAACTACGAATATTGAATGAATAGAAACATAATCTTCAAATCTGAAACTGTTAAAATCATAAAAATAGCTAACAGAGAAGTGTGGCTTTAAGTAATATGTTTCAAATGCTTAAGAGAATATGATGAGGAATGAATTAAATGAAACAGAAAAGCCAGCCTGAAATTCTTAAAGTATAGCTTCAATAAGTTAAATGAGTTATTTACAAGGTCGTTACTTAAGATTAACGCAGTTTTCCGATTTCGCGAGTTTTAAGTATCCTTGAAAGTCAGATAAATTCAGGGGGGTTTTCTCTTTGTTTGTGGCTTTTGAAAGAATTCATTTCAATAGATTGAATATCATTTCCAAAATTACTCAGAATTGAGAGATGTAAGAAATTTATTAATGAAAGTGTTTCGAATATTTATCAAATAGTATTTATTCCAAGATATTTAATTTTATTAGCTTCTAAGTAATTATGATTGTATTCATCTTTTGATTTATATTTGGATTCTTTTTGATATACATTTACTATTCTAGGAAATTGTATGAAAATCATTAAAAAACAGTTAGTATACATGTATCAATGAACTCCATTGATAGTTTACGGAATTCTTAAAATAATTACAGTTAAGTTTATTTTTTAATTTATTATTGTTTTAAATTATTTTGTTATTGTTTTTTTTGATAATTGTTAAGACTATTTTTTATTTTAAATTAATTGCAAATCGTTTTTTTTTTTTTCATTTGTTTGAAATCAAATTTTCACAAATATCTTATTAAAAAATTATTTTAATAATATTTGCGATATTAGTATAAAAACAATAGCGTGTGTTATCTTTCAGTGCTTTGATGTGATTTTTATTTATTTCTCATTATTTTTCATTTTTTATTGTATTAATTAAATTTATCAAAGTCAAACTACTAGTTTTTAGAATAAAAACTTTTAAGAATAAATATTCTATTCATATTTTTAAATTTAATAAATTCTTTTTTCTTTTATTAATTCATGAATTAAGAAAAAAATGGAAATTTAATGAACTTATTTATTTAAATTAATAATTTTTTATTTAAATAAATAGCGATAAAAACAAAATTGTTTTTGTTTCTTTTGTAAAATTATTGAAGTTTATTTACCTTTCGTTACGCAAAAACATCAAAAACTTTCGAATTTATGTTAATTGCTTACGTTTAAAATTATAAAATTTTATAACTGGATAATTTTTTTTTTTCCTAGTAAGTCTAATTCAAATAAAAAAAAAGGAGTAAAAGGCAAATAAAAAATTAATGATTATAATATTATTATTAATTATAATAATTATTATTATTATTAATTTTGAAAAAAAGGCAAATAAAAATAATAAACTATTCTTTTTTCTTCATTGGCACAACAGTCCCTTTGTGGGTCAAGGCTGTCTGGAAGAGTGGCTAGCGCTCTGGCTCTCGGTACCACAGGTTTTTCGAGTTCGGGTCCTGAAGGTGCCATGGATGTTTGTAGTTTTTCGGAATCTACTTTAAAATAGTAGGACCGGTCTCATATGACCGTAGAGCGTCACATAGTTCAATCAGACTTCTTCTCACCCACATCATTCCCTGTAAAGGGCAACTAATCTGTAGGCACAGTGATATGGTGTGATCTAGTAGTAGTAGTAGTCATATTAGACAGGAACCTACGGTTTCAAGAGGATTCTGAACTCCTACAAACATCCATAGCATCCCCGAGACTTGAACCCAAAACTTGTGGCACCGAGCGACAGAGCGGTAGTATCAGCCATCAGACCCCCAGTCGTTTTCTTTTACGGGATATGGTACCGACGCTTTACAGTCATATTAAGACACACGGCTTAAAGTGGATTCCGAACCGCTACAAACACCCATGACAACACCAGAACTCGAACTTTGTGGCACCGAGTTTCAGAATGCTAGTCACTCAGCCACCAGGCCCTAATAAACGATTAATTAATAAAATTAAAAATGGTAATTAATTACTCCAATTAAAATGATTGATTTTTTTATTAATGAAAACTGTCTAAAGATTCCTCAGTGAATATATATTTAAATTAATCGATTGTTCATGTGTTGGCCTGAAGTTTTTTCGATTCTAAACATATGCAGATAATTGAAAATAAAATTACCTATATTACGATAAAGAAATGATTTCGTTGAAAACAATTATTTGTTTTTTATTTACTTTAACCTAAAAAAAAAAAAAATCACAAATATTAATATAATAATTGGCTGATGCCATAATTTGTTTTTTTTTACAAAAGTTGAAATAAAAGCAGAAAGAAAAGTTTTCTTGCAAATAGTGGATCTTGTTTGTAAAGTTTCTACCACTTTAGAAAAAGATTTTTAAATTGGATTAATCTGCGAAAGTGACTTCAGAACTTTGCATTATAAAGTTCACTTACGTAATGAGAAGACAATGATTTTTATGGAAAGATTTCAAAAAGTTTTATATGGTTGTTATTATCACGTAATGCATATGACGCAGTAAAACTATATTAAAATAACACAGACATCATTAAGAAAATTTAATTCCTTAAATCATTTCGAAGATTATTTTATTATTGCAATATATCACAAAACAGCTAGCTTTATTATAGATTCAAATCAATTTTGTTTTATTAAGAAAATTATCACTACTGCTTTAATAATATAACTCTTATGTATAGTTATATGAGTTATTAATTGACTTCTCTCTTGACTCTTATATGTAGTTATTAATTGACCGATATGCATTGTTTAGGCGCATGATTCTTTTGGTTGGTTGCAGATGTGTTCTGTTGTAGTTTCTTATCCCAATTGGTCGACAGTGGCTTGATGGCCGGTTGGCTAACGTTCTGGCTTTTGGTACCACAGGCTTCAGGTTCGAGTTCTGGCGGGTTCATGGAAGTTTGTTAGTGGTTCGGAATTCATGTTAAAATGCTGATCCTTGTCTAATTAGCTTAAAGTGTGCAAAAAATTAACGTAGAGCGACAAACGAAGCTAAACCACTTGGTTGACAGCGATATCTAGATTAATCAATTAAGTCCATTAAACCGCTCATGGAAGGAGGAAGGGAAGACCGCTTTGTGTGATGTAGACTCCGTAGGTAGAAATCTGGCTTGGCCCCGTCTCGCTGAAGAAGGAGGGCAGCGTCTCCCGGGAGGACTTTTAGGGTGAAGTATTCATCGTATGGGAGAAAATCGGGATGATTCCAACAAGGTAGGAGGCAAGAAGGCCTCGTATTCCTTCCTCGTACTGTCTTCCAGGTGGACTTTTAGGGGGAATTACCACGCATTTGCGCTCAATACGGGAGAAAACCAGAAAAACTCTAAAGTAGTCCGACTAAGGAGGCAAAATGCTGAATATCACAAACGCCATCGACTCTCATCGATTTTTGAAACAGTATCTACAATAAAGCCGCCAGCCGATTGAACCTTAGCCCTAACGCTCACCAGCGGCGCATGTTGCCACTGAGCCTTGAGTAGAGCAGTAGTTTTTTTTCACATGTTATACAAGTAATTACAAGTAATTATCAATAGTAACTAAAAATAAAGGCCTTACTTAAGGTTATTCACTTTTGAACTGGACTTGTATTATAGCCTCTTGGCCAACTGTATCTGCCACATAGCTGTTTTATTAATGATGCATGACTTTTATGAGAGTTTTTCTGCATTGACTTTTATGAAGAGTTATATATTTTTAAGTGATGAACAAGTTCGCAAAGATAAGTCTAAGACTGAAAGACAGTGAAATAAATCATATATATTATTTTAAAATGTTTACTGTTATATTTCTAAACAATAAATAATTTCTCATATTTTATACTTACTAATGAAATGAGATTCTCAACGAGCATTGTCATGAAATGCTTATTACTTAATTTTTCTGCATTAAACTTTCAATTAAACACTATAAATTGATCTCTCTTATTCTCTTTCTCGCAACATGAAAGGCCGGGCGACAATGACTTTTTCTCAAAGGCATTAAATCCTAGAATACTTTACAGGACGCATTAAATGAATTTACCTTTGCTGATTTTTCTTAAAAAAGATTTGAAAGTGCAATTAATTAAAAAAAGGAGTCTTAATGTTTAATGAAAATCTTCACGTCTTTTAATCTTGTTCGGTTTGCACTTTAATTCAATACCTCATAAAGGCTCTGCTCTTAAATTGCTCAAATTGGGTTTTTTCTTTTTCCTTTTTTGCTTCATCAGGGTATTTCTCGACTTTCAAGGCTGATCGTCGATTGTTCAAATCCCTTTATTTATTTTTTTCTTTTCTCCTTGTTCGTTTCATTACACCTAAAAGCTTTACAGTTTCCGTTGCAAATCTAAATTTCCGCTATCGGCAATCAAATTTCTGATTGAATTGCTCTAAATTAAAAGGCTTTATTCGATTAGAATGTATTGTTGGAATGAAAGTAAAAAATTATATCTCGATCAAAAGATTTTTAAAAAGAAAAAATTAAATACAATAAATATACCAACTTTAATTGTCAAAAATTAAAATATTTCCAAGAAATTATTTTCATTAATTTTTTATTAAGGAAGTTTAGTATAGACAGATTACACGTTATTAATTGAGCAAGCAATTAAACAATGTTATCAGTAAATCTTGATATACATTTATCGTCTGAATATTGTTAATATTTTATTTATTCTTCATTGCCGCAGCATCCTTATGGTAGGCCAAGGCCGTCTGCCTACTGGAAGATTTTGAGACAGGAGATGTTTTCTTTTTACGGGGTAGGGTTGTTAGTCGTACGCCTAGCACTCTGCAATCATATTATATCGGAATCTAGAGGTTAAAGTGGATTCCGAACAACTACAGACATCAATGACACCGCCGGGACTTGAACACGAAACTTGTGGCACCGAGCTCTAATCATTCTGCCATCAGGCCCGCATTTTAGTTATATAAAGAAATTTCGTATGTGTAATAATGAATTTATTTTATTTGTATAATTATAATGCTGTTTTTTCAATATAAGGCTATTGTTTTCCAGTATCGTCTCCATGCCTTTAAGTTAACAAATTGTATATGTTAGTTAGTTTGTTCTTCATGACTAGAGTATAATTACTAGTAAAACCATATAAAATGGAGAACTACATCATCATTACAGTGTAATTTCCGGAATAATCAAATTATTTTTCCTTTTATACTTTTCAAATGGACATGCTTCATGTCCAGTTGTGATTGAAGATCTTTAGGAATATTTGAGTAACAATTTAATTTTATCAGAAAAATCACTTCATATCAAACAAACTACAGATATCCTCTAATAAAATGTAATCTACAGAAGCACGAATGGCTAATTTTTCAACTTCTTTTTTCTACATCAGTGTATCTCGTAATTCATTTATGTATGCCAAGAGCAGTTCACAGATGGCAATGGCTGATGTTTTGTTCCAGAAAGACATTCAAGGATATACTTGTATATTATCATTTTCTTCTAGGGGGAGCGAACTGTTTCAGAGTATTCGTTTTCGAACGAACTAATTTCAGAGTACCTATGTAATAAAACGTATCACGCAGCTTTATCTAAAAATTGAGTTAAAATCTTTACAAATAATTTCTTAAAATTGAATAAGAAAAGCAAATTTAAATGTTAAAACAAGAGAAAAAAAAAGTAAATAAAGATAAATTTTTTAATATTTTTTTTCCTAGTAGTCGACATTTATTTCAATTAATCTGCATATATAACTTAAAAGTGTTTAAAAATTAAAGGTTCAAAATTTGCAGCTCAAATTCAAATCTCTGTTCTTATGAAAACCGAAAAATCATATTCAGGCAGTCTAAAAAGTCGAGTTACGCTTCCACACGGAATCACAATCATCATTGAGTCTCCCTGTTTATGAAAGCAATGTTACAATCAGGTAGTCGGAAAGTCGTTGAGTGACATTTACACATGCCTTCCCGCTATCATCAGTCTCTCCGAGTCTCTCCGTTTCTAAACTGTGTTACATTCAGATAGTCTAAAACCATTAACTGATAAAATCTATGAAATATTTTACTCTGATTTCAAATTATCATAAATTTTTTTTTTTTTTTTTTTTTGTAATACAAAAATTTAAAAAAATTTTTTTGTAAAAAAAAAAAAAAAAAAAAATCTTTTTTTTATTTACTTTACTTATATGTATTAATCGAAATTAAAATTTAATTTTTAACAACTTTCTACTGTACTCTGCGTGGTGAACTTCCTCTTTTAATATCCAGCAATAATCCACAAATATATTTGGATGCTATTTTCTATTGTTGACTTATCATGGGGAAATCGTCCATCGCGCCAGACTTTACAGGAAAGAACTCCAAGTGTGAACCCAGAGAATGTATTTTTAGGAACATGTTACATGGCAGAGCTTTATAATTTTGAATGAGTTAAATTAATTCTTCATATTTCTCAGCTTTTATAATGCCAAGAAATTCAGTTAAGAGCTTTTAAGAGACTTCCATGTGTCTCTTTCAATTCCATTCAAACTTTGCTCAAAGGCATGGTTTTTCATAAGCTCCCTTATTTGTGAGCCTCCTTTTATTTTAGCTTTCTGGATCCTAGGGAATTTGTTTCTTAAATGTAGAAAACCTGGACCACTTTTATTCAACTTCTTAACAAAATTTTTCATTAATCCAAGTTTGATGTGCAAGGGAGGAAGATGTACGTGTTCAGGATTTACGAGTGACTGAGAAGTTAAGTTTTTTTTGTCGAGGTATCAGATTTTTTTAAGGCTATTGTTTTTTTGACAAAAGTATTTTTGAGATCTCTGCTATCCCAATCTCATGGATAACAACGAAATTTAGTATATTCTTGTTGGAGACCCAACAAAGATACTATAAATTTAAAATAGCAGCATATATTCCAAGAATTTTGTTAGACAATACTAGCAATCTTCGATAGCAAAATCTTCATATAGTGTTTTTAATAAGGGCCGCATAGGCAAATAGAATCCTCGAAGATTTCTCAGTTCCAATATGAAGAGGCACGGCTTTTAAACTTAGTTTAGGAATATGTGTAAACAACCACCATTCCTTAGGGTCATGACGATCGCCTAATTCATTCAATAATGAATAACATCATTGCAATACATTAAATTTCCTTTTGTGGAGAACAAGCATCGGAGGTATTGTTCCTGGCGACAATAAAAAATGGTATTTCCTTTCTCAAGGAGATTCCAACCTTTTAATCTGGATGCTAATATTTCACACTCTTTTCATCTGGAAGAGGGCTTCATAGTTCTGCATGCAGAAGTGAGGCGTTGAATGAAATATTACAATCTGAAAGTCATTGAACATGTGAAAAAAAAAACTACTGCTCTACTCAAGGCTCAGTGGCAACATGCGCCGCTGGTGAGCGTTAGGGCTAAGGTTCAATCGGCTGGCGGCTTTATTGTAGATACTGTTTCAAAAATCGATGAGAGTCGATGGCGTTTGTGATATTCAGCATTTTGCCTCCTTAGTCGGACTACTTTAGAGTTTTTCTGGTTTTCTCCCGTACTGAGCGCAAATGCATGGTAATTCCCCCTAAAAGTCCACCTGGAAGACAGTACGAGGAAGGAATACGAGGCCTTCTTGCCTCCTACCTTGTTGGAATCGTTGAGCTACACAGCGTCATAATCATCATCAAGTCTCCCTGTTTCTGAAAACAGTGTTACAATCAGGTAGTTGGAAACACATTGAGTGGCGGTTACACATGACGTCACAATCAACGACGAGTTATCCAGTTTCAGAAATCAATGCTACGCCACAGTAGTTTGAGCTATATATATATGGGCCTGAGGATCGAGGGATTAGTGGGCAAGCCCTCGGTACCCAGGTTTAGGGTTCGAGTGGATGTTTGTAGCGGTTCAGAATCCACTTTAAACCGTCTAATATCATTTAACTTTTAGCCAGTCTAATATCACTATAGAGCATACAGCTGACAACCCTACCCAGTAAAAGAAAGCATCTTCTGTCTCGAAATCTGTCAGTGGGGTGACGGTCTTATCCACCATGAGGCTGTTGCGCCATTGATGAAGAGAAAAAGTATATGATCAAAATATAAATGGTATAGAGGTATATTACATTAAAAATTTTAATACCTAATTAGAAGCAAAATTAAATAAATAAGAGCTTTTATATTTATTTTTAGGAAAATTTAATAAATGATCATATTAATCGGAAAATACTTTTATTAAACATTCTTTTCAATAAAAGTAATGGGCAGTAAAATATGTTTTCAATAGATATTTAAAATTACTTCCTTAGTTTGAAATTACACTTATAATAAAAATTCATTTTTTTTTTTTCATAATAAAAGAATCAAATTGAATGTGTTTATCTGCCGCAAACATCTGATAAAGGTTTAATTTATACATTTTAATAGAAAGTGTGTCAATTGAAATGTAAATTCAGGTAAAAGAGTAGTAGTCATAAGTAGACTTGATCAATATTATTTATGCTTCTTGATTAGAATTCTAAATGTAAATGTTGTTTGCAAGTACTAACGTTTATCAAAATATAGTTTAAATTTGTATTTCAATTATCTGTGTAAGAACAATGTTTTATTAAAGTTAAAATTCTTCTTATTCTGTATAGAAATTTCAAAAGATATTTATTTATCATATAACTATTTATAATTAGCTTTCGAAATTAGTATTTACTTTGCTCTTTCTTCATTTATTTGCATCTCATTACCTTTGATGTATCACATTAACGTTTGCTGTAACATTAATTTTCTTTTGAAATCTATATTTTTGGCGCACTAACGCCACAAAACTTTTCATTTCTAATTTTAATACAAATTTATAAGATTACAGGATTGTAGATAGATGTATTATAATAGCACTACTCACTCTTACTTTTGATAATTTTTAATCCAGTTTTCAATTATAATGGAGTAAAGAAATAAACTAAGTAAATATAAGGATAAATATTAAGTAAATATAAGGATTCAAATACATCATTTGTACTGCAACAAAAATTTTTATAGAATATTTTTATGGGTCGACTCACTGATAAATCAATATAAGGATTCAAATACATCATTTGTATGCAACAAATATTATTTTTAGCATAGAATATATATGGGCCAACTCACTGAAATTGTTTTTCTACAATTCATTAATGCTGCTGCTGTTCTCGTTACTATGGTAATGCACGTGATATGGCAAATACAATTGATTTTAGGAAACAAAACAACTTTTATTCAATCATGAAAATTGTTCTTAGTATGGTAATGATAAAATTCCTTTGTCTTAGGTTGTTTGTTGATAGATATCAAATCAATTTTAAACAAGATTGGTAAAAGCATATTTAATTAAAAATCTAAAATCTCTTATGATAATTAGAGAAATAATTGTGTTTAAAGAGAAAAAATAAAAATATCTCATATAATACCATGGAATTAAACGTAAACCTAGTGAGAAAAATTGTTGATACATTTTGTAACGTCTCGGCCTATTCTAGGCTCCAATAAGAAGGCCACTTTCAGGTTCATGGGAACGCTTTAATTTTTATTTACAAGCATTGTATATATATATATACAGAACTCTATTTACAGAGAAATATAAAAATTATATATTAGATTCGCAAAAGCAGTTCACTTCAAGGTCGGAGATTTTCAGGGTCTACGACGAATATAACGCACCCGGTTTGCGGCGGACCTTAATTAAAACAGGCGGAATCTCCGGCCTATTCACTTACAGAATAAAAAAAAACTTGTCGATGACGCAGAGCGCTCTTCCTCTTTCTCCAAAAACATCCCTTTTCGAAAATCCAAGAAGGGATGGGTCAGTTTCCACAATTCTTATTGGAATAGACACTTCCTCAGCCCATGGTCTCTCACCAATCACGATACAGCAATTCATGACGTAATCCATATCTCATTTGTAATTGTTTCGACCCGTGAAGATCGAACAGACAATCACTAACTTCATTGTCTCGTTATCCACGACACTGATTATTTACTATCAGATTTGAGTGACAGGTTGTTTTCATTAGAACAAAAATACTAATTGCATGTAGTATAAATATCCATGACACCACTTATCTGCTGTCAGGTTTGAATGATAGGTAGTTATTATGCGCTTGTTAAAGAATATACATTCTTTTCCCATGGGAACAAAAAGGCTACATCTCTTCTCGTGGAAAAAATGCTACAATTTTCATTTGATATTAAATATAAAATCACTGTACTTACTACAAAAAGAAGTTTTCTTATTCTGATTTCTGTATTACTAGAATTTCGCACATTAAACTGTCAAAATAATGAAAGGGTTGAAAGAAAAAATATGAATAAGTTATATCTTTTCTATTAACAAAAATATGTATATATGATTTATAAAATATGTTCAATGCCTGTTATTTGTATCAAATATATAGATACTCTTTTTTTTTCGTACAAGATGGCTAAGCAAATAAATGAAATTTTTTAAAAATAGATCCATTCTACTATTTTTTTTTTATATATGCGCAAGACAAATCGAAGCAACTGTAACGCATTTAAGCAAAAACATCTGTTTCAGTTTCTATGAAGAACTTTTGAAAGATTATTACTACCACCGAAAAAAAAAAAGAAATTTGGATTGCCGTAATGGCTTTCCCATCTTTCACACAAAAAAAGCCATTTATTTCCAATTTTTCACTCGCCTGTGTTCCGTCCTATATATAGATGCCTTTTAAATTACTATTTAACGTCAAATAGTGGGAAAAAACACAGGAAGATGTCGATATTTACTACTTGAAAATGTTTTAGTTACCGACTTCCGCTTCTCTAAGCATACTCTAACAACAACAACAAGAAGATGAAGAAAAAAAAAAAGAAAATATGACCACACAAACTTTTCCTTTTGATGTTAAAGAACTAGTCCAAACATCATTGGCATTTTGTTTTCGTTCTGAACAAAAAAAGAAAAACCTCTCGCACGCAAAAATCAAAAGGACAGAAACGACGTAGAAAAAGATTCAGAAAATCAATTTTTGTGTTCCTTCTTGTATTGAGATCGAGTCTTATTTTTTTTTTTTATTATTATTCCTTCTTATTTTTTTCTTCTTCCTTGGGGCATTTTGGTATCTTTTTACCTTGAAGATTGATTTCTGACAACTGTTCCATGCCAGGATATGTACTGGGATATCAATAACAATGTCAGCTTGCAACCAGAAGTTTGCGAATAAAAAAAAATATATCGCTACGTAAGTTCAGTGGAAAGTAATTGAAACTGTCCAGCTACAACACGAAGAGCAAAATGTCATTTCCTTCTATTAGAACACATTTCTAATATCTTACAGAAAAAGAAAGAAAAATGTGCTCCACGTGCCAAAATTTATGAGCATCAGAAGTTTTAATGCGAACGCGAATAACTGATACATATTGATAAGTCATGAACATATTGAACATCTGTAATTGGATGAATAAAAGGAAGTAAGTTTTTTTCTCAGAATTCTCATCATAAATGCCTTTTCGTGTCTAATTAAGTAATTGATTTTGTGCAATAAATGGATTTATTTTTCATTTATTTCCGTAAAAAAACATAAACATATGATGAATATTTACACGAATATTTGCGTGATGTCAGAGAAGAGTAGACAAGAGTTATTAAGAAGAATATAGTTTTTCGTAATTTGTTTTCAGTGAACTTTGTTTTATTAAAAGCAATAGTTGTTTATGACGGTGAAAATCACGTCAGTGGTAAATAAAAGAGAAATAATTCATTTTATTGATGGCCAATAATGTATTTCATTTGCGTCCTACATTTATTTTCCAAATTAAAAACAATAAAGCCAAGTCATTTTGTTAAAGAATTAGAAAATAAAAAAATTGCTGAAAATATGAAAGTGAATGAACACAACAATGAAATAACAATTTATTTCTCAAATGAATGTTGAAAAATACTGTTTGTGGAAAATTTATGCAGGATATTGACAAAAACATTTCGTAGAATAATTCCAGAATATGTTGTTTTAAATATTGTTTTGCATAATATCCGGGAAAACAATATTTATGGCAACATGTTAAGACTGTATGTCTATACAGATTTGACGCATTTGAGGCCCAAAGTGGAATTGACCGATCCTTTTGAAATTCCAACATCATCAACAAGGTCTCTAATTGTAAATTGACGGTTTGCAAGCACCAAATCTTTAATTTTTTGAACGTGAGCTTTGTCGGTTGAGGTTGGTGGTCAACCAGAGCGCTCTTCGTCTTTAACGCGTTCTCTGCCTTCTTTGAACTGTTTATTTAACATTACACTTGTAAACATTTCTTTCCGATATAGGAATGCTCAACGAATGCCTTCTACAACATTCTATACGTTTCCGTAAACAAAATTTATTGCAAGTTCTTTGCTCAATTCATTCAAACATTTCAAATCAGTTTTAGCGTCTTACAAAGCGAAGCATAACTCAAACTCTAATGAATATTTTGATGTCAAATTTTGCACAGATGTCAAGGACAGTACCAGCAACTTAACAAGGAAAAAAAATTGAAATTCCATAAGCCCCGTAAATTTTAAATTCAAAATTGATTTTACTTTTTGGACATAATAGTACAGTTTTTTGTAATTTGTTTTCAGTGAATTCTGTTTTATTAAAAGGAATAGTTGTGTGTGACGGTGAAAATCACGTCACCGGTAAATAAAAGAGAAATAATTCATTTTATTAATGGCAAATAATGTATTTTATTCGCGTTCTACATTTATTTCCAAAATTAAAAACAATAAAGACAAGCCATTTTGTTTAAAAAATTATAAATAAAATAAAAAATGAATTACACGATAAACACAGATAAAGAATAATGAACTATATTCTAATAATTTATTTCTCAAGTGTTTACTAAAACGCTGTTTGTGGAAAATTTACTCCAGGATACTCGCAAAAACATTTCCTGTAATAATTCCAGGATATGTTGTTTTAAATATTGTTTAGTATATTATCCTGGACAAAAAATGAGACAACACGTTGACAAAAATGAATGACATATAAACACAAACAATTATGAAATATATTCTGACAATTTATTTCTCAAAAGAATGTTTACTAAAAACTCTGTTTATGAAAAATTTACTCCAGGTTACTGGCAAAAACATTTCATGTAATAATTCCAGGATATGTTGTTTTTAAATATTGTTTAGCATAATATCCTGGACAAAAAATATTTAGCATGTTTCAAAAACTGTATATCTATACAAATTTAAAATCTTCAGGAATATTTAATTTAATCTGATCGTGATTTAATTTAATTTGATCTGATTTAATTTAAATTATCGTGATTTATTTAAAAATCATTTTAAAGCTCTTTGGGAGCAAATGTATAAAAGTTTTGTAGAATAATTCCAGGAAAAACATTTCGTAGAATAATTCCAGGATGTGTTGTTTTAAATATTATTTAGGGTAATATTCTGGACAAAAAATATTTGGGACAGTATGTTTTAAAGATTGTGTATCTATACAAATTTAAAATCTTCCAGGAATATTTAATTTAATCATACTGAACAAATAATTTTATGTATTCTAACGTTTTCATATAATTGAAAACATAATTATTGATTTATTAACCTATTTAAAATCATAAAAATAAATTTAAAAATCATTTTAAAGCTTATATAAAAATTGCTGCAATGTATTAATGACATGATTGTTTTGTTTGTTATGGAGTGTATGTTTTTGCAAATAATTAGTGCATAATAATTAAATTATATAAAGGAGTATTACAAATCAATGTGACAGGCTCTTGACTCAGTGGCAACGTGCGTCTCTGGTGAGCATTAGGGTTGAGATACAATCTTCTGGAGGCTTTATTGTAGACTGTTTCAAAAAACGAGGAGGCCCGATGGCGTTAGTGATGTACAGTATCTTGCCTGGTTTTCCGACTACATGGTGCATGTTTTCCATTTTATACCATACCATACAATACACAAATGTGGGGTAGTTCCCTGAAAGTTCTGCCGGAAGGAAGTGTGGCGACATGGAGACAAATCAGACTTTTACCTATGGGTGCTCTATCACAACAGAAGCTGTCCCTCCATCCATGAGTAAACATTTATGGGATGTCCCCGGCCAGATGGTCAATTGACGAGCTCTCTGGCTACTGGTACCCCAGGTTTCAGGTTCGAATACTGACGGAGGCATGGTTGTTTGTTAGTGGTTCGGAATCCTCGTTAAACTGTAGGTCCCGGCCTAATTAATCGACAAACCACCAGGATGTCCGCCCCGCACTGCAGGATACGGAAGAAAACACACAACAAACACATGACACAAAAATATTTCCTTATATATAAGATTTTTAAGTGCCATACGAAATAAAATGGATAATATATTTATAAAGTAGTATTAAAGCTATTATTCTCTGATTATGTTAAGAAAAAGAAATAAAAAATATCAAGTATTTTCTACACGATTTATACGGTTACAATATTTAAAGTAATTATATATTAAATAATATATATTATATTATTTAAAACTTATATTTATATATAAGTTTGTACTATCGTGTGTTATTATCAGCTTATCTGTAAACACACTGTTTTCTCTATTCTAATATGCACGTTCTATGCTTATATGCGTGTCAGAATATCGCACAATGAATAACACTTATGTTTTATGGCCTGCTTTACTTTACAACCTCCCTGTCTGCTACAACTAATTTGAATGACACTGTATAAATATTTACTGGAACCTTTAAACAAAAATGAAGACAATGATCAATTTAAAATAGCACACAGTGACAAAATGGCGTCAAAAGTCGATGTTGTCGTTTATGATGCGTATCACTTTAAAACTTGTCTGTCCGCTACAACAAATTTGAATGACGTTGTGTAAATATTTACGAGGGCTTTTAAACTGTAAAGAAGCCAATGATAAATTAAAAATGGTGACAAAATTTTTCGTCAAAATGGCGCACTGGTAGGTTTGGTATTCCGTTCCATTTTTCTGTAGAACAAAAGAATTACTACACTTCCGAAGCGTGTGAATAATTGACCTTCGCTCACCGTTTCTCCTCCATCTTCGCTTAGGGCTAAAATATTCATAGATGTGCACGGGAAATCTGCATAAAAAACGCATTTTCTGTCCTCTTCAAACCCTACACGAATGAATCTGTTTGTTTATTTTCAGCAAACTATCAGCAACACGGAAGATGTCTTGAAGGAATGGGTTTTTATTTCAGAAAGAAATCGAAGGATTCATTTCCAGAACTAAGTCCGTACCTCTTTACGGGGACGTTAGGAACAGCGCACGATCTGTCTTATGCATTGAAAATTTTTAACACTGAACAGTTTTTAGAGTGGGAGTATCTTATAAAGATACGTAGAGAAAAAAGTATAATATTTCCATAATTTTGAATTTTTACTCAATTTGCAGCTTATTATTCAAATAAGTCTACATAAAAATTTAAATTATGTAATCATTATACCATTCTTATTTTTTATCAAAATTAGTACAGAAAAACAATTTAAAAGTTAACCTTAACCGTTAACTGATAACAACTTATAAGTTATTAACTTATAATCTTACTTATTATATTATAACTTATTAACAATAACTTATTAACCGTTAAATATTATAACTTACCACTTACTTAAGTGTGCAAAAAATGACCGTAGAGCAGCAAACTAAACCATGATATGTCCGTCCCGCACTTCAGGATACTGAGGATTACGCACAACAAACATATGACACAAAAATATGTCTTAGTGTCATGAGAAATAACGCGGACAATATATTTATAAAGTTATATTAAAGTTATTATTCTCTCATTATTATGTGAAGAAAAAGAAATGAACAATATCAAGCATTTTCTATGTAATTTATACGGTTACGATATTTAAAGTAATTAATCTTATTATATATAATTTAAAACTTATATTTATATATAAGTTTGTACTATCGTGTGTTATTATAAGCTTATCTGTAAACACATTGTTTTCCCTAATCTAATTTGCACGTTCTATGCTTATATGCGTGTCAGAATGTCGCACAATGAACAACATTTATGTTTTATGGTGTGCTTTACTTTACAACCTCCCTGTCTGCTACAACTAATTTGAATGACACTGTATAAATATTTACTGGAACCTTTAAACAAAAATGAAGACAATGATCAATTTAAAATAGCACTCAATGACAAAATAACGTCAAAATTTTGGTGCAAGAGTCGTTTATGATGCGTATCACTTTAAAACTTGTCTGTTCGCTACAACAAATTTGAACGACGTTGTGTAAATATTTACGAGGGCTTTTAAAGTGAAACGAAGCCAATGATAAATTAAAAATGGTGACAAAATTTTCGACAAAATGGCGCACTGGTGGGTTTGGTATTCCGTTCCATTTTTCTGTAGAACAAAAGAGTTACTGCACTTCCGAGACCGTGTGAATAATTGACCTACGCTCACCGTTTCTCCTCCATTTTCGCTTAGGGCTAAAATATTCATAGATGTGCATGGGAAATCTGCATAAAAAACGCATTTTCTGTCCTTTTCAAAACCTTACACGAATGAATCTGTTTGTTTATTTTCAGCAAACTATCAGCAACGTGGAAAGATGTCTTGAAGGAATGGGTTTTATTTCAGAAAGAAATCTAAGTATTCATTTGCAGAAGAAAGTCTGTACCTCTTTACGAGGACGTTAGGAACATCGCACGATCTTTCTCATGCATTGAAAATTTTTAACATAGAACAGTTTTTAGAGCGAACGTCTCATGGTGATGGCATCGAAAAAAATAAGGATATTTCAATAATTTTGAATTTTTACTCAATTTGCAACTTAGTATTCAAATAAGTCTACATAAAAAATTTAATTTATGTAATTATTATACCATTCCTATTTTTTTTTTATCAGAATTAGTACAGAAAAACATTTTAAATGTTAAATAATAACGTTAACCATTAATTAATAACAATAACTTATTAACTAACGTATAACTTAACTTATAAGTTACTGTTAATAAATTAACGATTTATAACTTATTAACAATAACTGTAATGTATGTTGTGAAGTGTTCGTGTGTTGTTATTGTTAAATAAAATAATTATTATAACGTCCAACTTACTATTTAAATACGTCTACATAAAAATTTAATTTATGTAGTTATTATTATTTTTTATCAGAATTATTACAGAAAATAATTTAAACATTAACGTTAAACGTTAAATAATAATGTTAACTGTTAACTAATAACGTTAAAGGTTAAAGGTTTTTATATATTACATTTCATCACAAATCTAAATGAATCACAATTATGGTACTAAATAATTAATTTTGAAAAAAAAAGGATTTACAATCCTTAAATATTCTTCTGATTATCAAACAACGTTCATTTTTATTACACTTTTTACCTTTCGATTACTACAAAGTTTGTTATAAGTGTAAAAGAAAACTTCATAAATAAATGCGACCCCAAAGATAAGGAATATATATTGTGGCAACTCAAGCCATGTGCACTTGATAATCCCTACAAAAGAGAAACCGTTTCGTATCTTCCCTATCCGATGGGGAATTCACCAGATGAGAATTAGATTCGGTTGAGGTAAGTCCTCTATTGGAATCGATATAAATCGATTTGGAAATTATATCGAATTAATGGAAATGTTATAAATGGATAATTGATTTCTATAGATTGAGTGTGTTAAGTGTCCATGGGTTGTTATTAAAATAATGAAAAAACAAATTTGGAAGTAATATTTGAAATGGACAATACACAAACAAGGACTTCGTCCAGTGAAATTTATCACATACTACGTAAAGAACTATTTGACTTCCAAGTATTTCGTTGCAGGAGAGAATATAATTTAATTCTTAGCGTAAACATTTAAAATATGCCAATTCGTTGTTATTTGGAAATTAATTTTATTCACATACTTTTGTTAAAAATAAATGAACTTGTTTTCTTTCTTAATTACAGATATGCGAATAAATAGATTGTTAATATATTTATTTTTGATTCACATGTGTTCCTTTTAAATAAGTTCCTATGGTGTTTGTGATTGTTTGTGCAATAATAAGAAATCTTTTCCTTTTACATATGCGCACAAAGTGTAGTTAAGATCAAGATTATTTATTGAGCAAGTGCATGTAATGCAACGTAATAATTGTATGTTGCGTGGTCATTTATCATGCTTGTTAGATTAATCTTCAGATCAAGTCCATAAATTCGCGGAGTCTTTGTGAAGAGAAAGGAATTACGACATTAACATGTCTAAAAAGTTGTAGCTCCAAAAGAGGAAGTCTGACTTTTTTTTTCAGAAAGAAGGAGATATATTGCAGTTCGAGAGACTTCTAAGAAAATATTTATATATATGTCCTATAGTAGGAAACCCAGAAAAATCTAACTAAAATGTTTTACTGTCCATGGGAATGCCCCCTTTAATTTTCTCCAAATCTACTTATTTTAATATCAGTGACTGTAACATATTTTATCACATGCGGTAGCAACATTGCTCTCTTACTCACTAGCTAGTGAGAAGTTGTTGTGTTGTGACTAATCCTCAGTGTCCAGCATCGAAGGACACCCCATGAGTAATCCACTCATGGACGGAGGAAAAGGGGGCAGCTTATGTAGTGGTGGAGTACCCATGAATAGAAGTCTGACTTGGCTCCGCTGAAGAAGGAAGGGAGGACTTTTTATCTTTTGTTTAATGCGGAGCTGCCCCGCATTTGCGTATCGTATGAGAGAAAATACGGAAAACTCCATCACGTAGTCTGCCTAAGGAGGCAAGATGGTGAACATCCTAAACGACATTGAGTCTCCTCGTTTTTGAAACAGTGTCTACAACAATGCCACCAGAGAATTGTACCTCAGCCCTAATGCTCACCAGCGGGGCACCTTACCACTGAGCCGCGAGTAGGGCGCTAATGAGAAGTTACACTAGGCGACGTGTAAGGAATGAGAACATTTATCAAACACAAAAACGTTTATTCCAAACGGACAGATTAGGCATTGTACTTCTGAAATTAGAGAACTTTGTTCGAAACCCGAAAAATGATACAGAACCGAATGTTTCTGTGGCTATACCCGATATTAACATGATAACTTCGTTGATAGAAAGTTTTGTTGTAATCAAAAAGAGGAGGTGTACGAAATCCCATGGAAGGTGTGGTTCGGTTTGTCACTGTCCGGTCAGTTTGCGCATACTTTGGGCTAATTAGACCGGGACCTACAGTTTAACTTGGATTCGAATCACTAACAAACATGCCATCGCCAGAATTCAAACCTGAATCTTGTGGTACCCCTGAGATTAGATTGTTTGAAATTGTGATAGCATAATGTGAAATATAGCGAGTTATTTTAATACTGTTTAACTGCCACTTGCAGATATAGGCAGGCGAACACGATAAGATCTTTTTATCAAGCCAGAAAAAGTGAGCAGAAGGATATTTGCATACCCTAAATGTCAAGATGTAGCACGTTCTAAATCGAGGTGACATAAAGAAAATACGGTTAACACAATCACTAATTAAACTAACGTTGATTAGTCATTGACTATCATTTTTCAAATGTTGAATATTACATGAACTAAATGGGCATGACACTATCATTATCACTCACTAAAATGTTTTTAATGCCATTTTTTGTTATTTTAAGTTTTATTCTACTTCTTTTCTCAATAAAAATCCCTTATAATTACAAGAAATAATTAAATGCCATTCAAAAGAGAAAAATTAAATAATTTCATCTTAAAAGAAACATTCACATCATTTCAAAACATATTAAATTTGCAACCAAAAGGAATTATTTAATACGAAATAATAACCTCACATTTAAGAATGATGATACGCCAGATTTTATACGGCAACAAAAAATATAATCAACTTGAATAATTTATTGCCGATTTTAAATATTATCTTTCGCATCATCTGTCTTTTCAATTTGAATCTCAATCATTCTTTGGAGAAACTAGAGAAGAGAAAACGAAAAAGAGAATAATCATTCTTTAATCAAAAAAGAGAGAATTAAGTTATCACTGGAGGGATATTGATTTTGTATTTTTGCAAAGGGAGCCAAGAAAGACATATTGCCTTTTTCGAAGTTCCTATTAATCTTGCTATATTTAAACGGTGCAAAAAAGAAAAAAAAAAATGAAGCAAAACGGTTGTCTGAATTGTTCGGAATGAAAAAATGCAAATTATAAATGCTAGTCAAACAACATTGTTTATTGTTTTTTTAATTTAGTGTTTGCTGTACTTTTCAAAGAAGATTGTTAAATATCGTAAAAACAAATCGCTACAGATTTTCTTTTGTAATAATCACTTAGTATGTAATTTTTTTAAAACAAAGAGAAAAGTGTCATAATTTATTAAGTGATATTTTGAGTGTATCAATGAATCATTGAATGTGAGATTTTTTTAAAAATGTATCTTATAATATATTAAAGATAAACAAATGAATGAAACTCCAGTAATGTTTGATATAATAAAACAATTGATGTGAAAAGAATAAAAAGCGTTCACATAAAAACAACAGTTCACGTAAAATCATGCCTCACCGTTGTTCTTTTCTTTTTAGTAAACGGTACAAATTTAAAACCCATAATTATTTTTAAAAGAAAGACGATACTGTAATTATAATTTCACATATATATTTTCAGCGTTTTCATTTATATTCAAGAAACTGGACGAAAAAGGCGTAAAATTGGGTATAAGAAAAGTTTGGCAAAAATCGCCCTTATACATTTAAGATTCCAGAAAGTCTTTTCGTTTGGAACATGTTCATATCTCATCAAACGAATGATAACCAGAAAATGGATGAAAGACATGAGTTATTTCATGTGAATTAACGCCAACCTTTAGGGTATTAATAAACATTTTAAAGTAAATTTAAAACGACATTGGAATATGTGGATATTAGAAGTTGGAGAAACATTTACAAAAGGAGTTCAAATGTGTCATGTAATAATGTGTGAGAGGGTAATAAAAGCATGTAATGAAATTAAATCCCAAATAATTCATAAATCATTTAAAAAAATGTAGTAGGTCTAACAATCTAGATTAAGTGGAAGATTATTATTTACTGATGGATCAGAGTAACAGTGAAGGTGAAGATGAAACAGAATTGGATGATGTGCCTGAAGATATAACGGAAGATGAATATGAAGTACTTTTCATGTTATATGATAATGAAGTATTGAAGTTCATAAATTATATAAATTATTTTAAGCAAACAGAGTTTAAGTACATGTACAAATCTAATTTTTTTATGGTCCTCTTTTCCTTATTTTAAAGTCTTCCATTGTTATAGCCAGAGTATATTGCGCACCCGTAAGTTTCGATATATATATATATAATAAAGCAATAATAAGAAAATATAAATAAATATAATAGCAAAAATAAATCTACAATATATTTATACATTAGCTTAGATAATGGTGCCAGTCAGTCTTAAAAGTTCAGACTATAAAGTTTAGGAGTTATTTTTCGCTTTACTTGTTATTTCGTTTGAAAAGTTCGTAGCCAAGAACTGCCAAATAATGTTCTTAACTATTTTTAATTGAATAAAAAACTTATTTTTTATTGTCATCAAATTATCACGCTACCAGATAACACCAGGCTTAAAACTTGATTGCTGCTATTAATTAGATTATTATTTTAAAAAAGGTCGACAATTGGCAGTATTATTTTTAATGAATTTCCCAAACTAATACTATTCTACTCTTAAAAAAAATGCTGTCGGATTAAAAGATGGAAAAAGAACTTCGTCAAAAATGATTGATTATGAAACCAATTTATTATATTTAGGAGAATTATTTAAAATCCCAACTCTTTAATACATACGGATAAATTTTTTTAATAAAATTAACCAAATTAATTATTTTTATTTTCTATAAGTCAAAGCCGGGTAAAATATACTTGTTATTTTATAACAGCACAGCACAATATTTACAATTCATTTTGGGAAATGGTAAAATGTCTGGATTCAAAAATATAATTAAAAACACAAACAATACTTGAGGGCAGAATAAATTACAATGCATTCGTGAATCACCAAATATTAAAGCATCTGAATCATGTAGGTAATGCATGAAATGTACACTCAGATTCAAACATTCAATTCATAGTATTTACAATTAATTTTGAGATATGGTAAAATGTCTGTAATCAAAAATATAATTAAAAACAGAATCAACACTTCAGGATAGAAGAAATTACAATGCATTCGTGAATTACTTAAATATTAAAGCACCTGAATCATGTCAGTAATGCATGAAATGTACACTCAGATTCAAATTGATGCACACAGTGCAAAATAGAAGTTATTTAAATATTTTAATACGAAAATCACCAAGAACATCCATCGGAATACATAATAGAGATACTTCCCCTGTAATAAGTCGTATAAATTCTCAGGAGGCTTCATTTAATACATCAAATTGTCACGGTGACATATTCCGAAATTCAAATAATCTTCCCACAACCGCAATCCAATTCATTCGCAATTGCCTGCTGGCTATGGTTTCAATCTATTCATGGCCTGCACTTGTCTTCATTGCTAAGAGTTCTCTCTCTATGAATGAACAGAAAGATTTAATTAACTGGGAATTTTAGATTAGGTCACATGTTTGTGGGCGGTTTATAATTTTGCATCATAATGAACTCGCTCACACGCGATTCAGTGGAGGAACGAATCGATTTTCATTTACTACAAAGGTGGATGAAATATCGTAATCGGAGGACATGCGAAATTCGTAAATAATGCGCTGTTGTTAATTACTATGTGCTAAGTTCTTTATGGTATGGGATTTTTTTTTTTATTATTTACTCTTTTTTCTTCCTCCTTGCAATTTGTTATTGTGAGGTAATTATGAATCGTTGATGTCTTCGGAAATGAGGTTCAATCTTTTTCTCTTTAAAAAAAGTGGTTGATAAAACAATAGATTATTAAAATGTTCTATCAAACTTTTTAATTGAAAAAATATTGGTTGTTTTTTTTTTTTGATCAAATTGTTATTTTTATTTTAGATAAATCTTATTTTCAATTAATATTGTTCTCTTCCATTTGATATTTGTTAAACCAATTTATATTCAGGAGAATTATTTAAAATCCCAACCCTTTAATTCATACGGATAAATTTAATAAAAATAATGAGTCAAAGCCGGGTAGCATATACTAGTTATTTTATAAATGCACAGTAGAATATTTACAATTCATTTTCGGAAACGGTAAAATATCTGGATTCAAAAATATAATTAAAAACATAATCAACACTTGGGGGTAGAAGAATTACAATGCATTCGTGCATTACTTAAATATTAAAGCATCTGAATCGTGTAAGTAATGCATGAAATGTACACTCAGATTCAAATTGATACACACGGCGCAAAATAGAAGTTATTTAAATATTTTAATACAATAAACCACGAAGGACATCCATCGGAACACATAATAGAGATACTTCCCTTGTGATAAGTCGTATAAATTCTCAGGGAGGCTTCATTTAATACATCAAATTGTCACGGTGACATATTCCGAAATTCAAATAATCTTCCCGACCGCAATCCAATTCATCGCAATTGCCTGTTGGCTATGGTTTCAATCTATTCATGGCCTGCACTTGTCTTCATTGCTAAGGGTTCCCCTCACTATGAATGAACAGAAAGATTTAATTAACTAGGAATTTTAGATTAGGTCACATGTTTGTGGGCGATTTATAATTTTTGCATCTAATGAACTCGCTCACACGCGATTCAGTGGAGGAACGAATCGATTTTCATTTACTACAAAAAGGTGGATGAAATATCGTAATCGGAGGACATGCAAAATTCGTAAATAATGCGGTGTTGTTAATTACTGAGTGCTAAGTTCTTTATGGTATGGTTTTTTTTTATTGTTTACTTTTTTTTCTCTCCTCCTTGCAATTTGTTTTTATGAGGTAATTATGAATCGTTGATGTCTTCGGAAATGAGGTTCAATCTTTTCTTTTTAGAAAAGTGGTTGATAAAACAGTAGATTATTAAAATGTTCTATCAAACTTTTTAATTAAAAAAAAAACATTGGTAGTTTTTTTTTTTAATATTATTGTTATTTTTATTTAAGATAGAACTTATTTTAAATTAATATTGTTTTTTTTTTTCATTATTAATTCGTTTAATTTACTGCCAGAAAATAAATTAAAAGTAATTATATTAATAATTAATTATTCAATAAACAAGATTGTAAATTAAAACAAAGTTATTACTTTTGCTTAAAACGTTTCATTAATATTTAAAGCTTGTTATTTTTAATGTTGTTGTTATTTTCTAATACCAAACATTTTGAGCTAAGTTATTTGCCAACAGAAAGACAGGAAGACAGCATATTCAACGTTACTCAGTGTTCATCACGGGTGGGAACGATTGCTATTGTATAAGAGTTGGTTCTGAGAGTTGGCGCCCTCCCGTCCTCCTATTCGCGTCAGATTATTTTTAATCTTACTGATCGACTGTCACTTATCGCTTATTCAAATACTTAGAAATAATAGAAAGGGACATTACTTTCTTTAGAAATAGTAAAAAATTGACATTAATTTCTTTAGAAGTATATTCAATAAATGTCAAGTTCTTTAAACAATCTATTTTAATCTTCGTATAAAAATCACAATTTCCTTCATAAATTCTATTTTAAGGCAACATTTTTAGTATAATGGATAAATAATTTTTAATATGTTTCTTACTGATAATATGTTAATTTTTCAATAATTTTCTTTGTAAAGCAACATTGATAGGGTTTCTTTTTTCATTTACTTTTGGAATAAATAGAATAGATAAAAAATTTTCTTTTTATTATTCAGGTATTCTTTATCAGCACAAAATGTTATATATAATTAAATTTTAAACAGCTTTCATGGAAACCGGAAATTAGAATATAATGTTTTAGAATCAATGCAATTCTAACAGAATTTCTTTTTTTTTTTTTTTAGCTAAACTTCGTGAAAAAAATTAAATGTTTATTAATATAATTTTTCACAAACTTTTTTTGTTGTCTTGTTGTATCTTCTGACTGTATTATACATTAAATTCTACATTATGGTAAAACATAAAGTAAAAAAAGAATTATCTTAAAAATATTTCTCTTTAATTTTTAGAATTACATTTAAAATGATATAGATGTTTGTTTTTAGACATGCATTTTTACTTGAAGGTTATCATTTTTATTTAAACATAATTTAAATATTAATACAACTTGTAATAAATAATTTAATTTAACAATATAAATATTTAATTTAATTTAAATATTAATAAATTATTTTAAGTTAATTCCTACTGCTTATTCTTTTTATCGAGATTTATAAATAATGAAATGATAAAAATTTTTGTATTTGAGTTTAAAATTATAAAAAGCTACTTTATATTCAAAATTGATTTTAAAAGTAACTGTTGTTATATTACAATGGATATTTTTCGAATTGGGGGCGCTGAAGATCTACCTCCCCGTGGTGCACCTGGTAACACTTCTTAGTGGCTAAAAGATCTGCACCTTGGCATTATTGTTAGATTAATGAACTCTGTTTCAGCATGTTTTGTTGTATTATTTTGTTGTTGTTGTATGTTTTTTTTTTTTCGTTGTTCTTTTTTTGCTGTAACTGAGCATAATCTGCCATTGGAAATAAAAAAAAAAATTTTCGAATTTTTAAAACGTTAAAAAGCGAATAAAAGTTTTAGATTTAAAAAAAACTACAAGTAACTAATTTAACTACTTATCAGATAATTATTTTAATAAATATAATAAAACATTTTGTTCATTTTATGCATCATTTAATTTAAACATTATAAAGTAAAAAGCATATTCTGTACTTTTCAAGGACACTTCAAAATTTTTGACATTATTTTTAATTTTTCAAAAATGTTATTCACAGGCATATACAAAAAAACCTTTTCACACCAATCGTTTCGCGGAAATTCTCTAAAAAAAAATATGGGACGTATTACGTATGAATAAAATAATAATAATAAAAAAAGTTTGTTCCACTCTAAAAATTCGGTTTGTAGGAATATCTTTCTTTTAAAAAAAAAAAACTGACATTTTTTTTTAAATTTCTTACTACCATTTCTGACACTTAACTAAAACGTGATCAAATATTTTTATAAAAATTTACTTTTTATTCTATATCTGTAAAAATTTTAATTTTGTCTTTTTTTAATAGCATAATGCTATTTATTTTACAAACAATTAATTTAGTGTTCTAATAATGTTTAGAAATTAACATTTTCGATGAATAAATGAAAAATTTGATTTATGTTATGACATTTTTTATCATATGATCAATATGTTTTCAACGATTCATTTGAAAAGAAAATTAATCAAATAAACCAATTAATATATTTTGCGGTGTTATTTATATTTAATAATTAAAAAGATATTATTTATTATAAAGTATATTTTGACTTCATAATATAAATTTTTATCTAGTGAATTTCTTTCGCAGAGCTAATGTAATTAATATTTTATTAATGACAAGTTTCATGTGACAATTATATGCTAATTAAAATTTTGTATAAAATTTAATAATTCTTGATAATGTAGCAAATATGAGGTAAGCTACTATTTTCAAAAGAATGTTTGTAACTTTCAATTAATTGGTGACATTTACAAAAGCACGGATAATATGTAAATATGAATGAAATTTAGAAGGTGTATAGCAGATTCAACCTACCCAGGAGATGCTGCACCTACATTGTGCTATCGAAATGTGTAATTATTAATGTAAGGATACTATTTAGGGAGGGATTTATCAAGTGCTTCAGTGAATGTACTTATAGTGAGACTCAAATGTATAACTGTGATTAATAATCCGCTACGGTAAATAATTTCTTTGAGCCTAATCGATGGTACATATTATCGTATGCATTCCAACATAAACACGTATAATTTACGATTATGCATGACTAATAGAGTTTCGAAATTAACTCCTTATTTTTTAAACCTTGGATGTTTTCAAAAAATCAAATATTTTTAGTTTTGGAAAATGTTACTTAAAAAAAAAAATCTAAGAGGAAG
This sequence comes from Caerostris extrusa, assembly GCA_021605095.1. NCBI lineage: Eukaryota > Metazoa > Arthropoda > Arachnida > Araneae > Araneidae > Caerostris > Caerostris extrusa. The sequence continues at coordinate 38,695 of BPLR01007305.1, forward strand.
GTTTAAGGTAGGTTTGAATAACTTGCTTTAAATAATAAAAATTGGCTAAAAAAGCAATCATTCTCAATTCTCAAGAATATTAAAAAATAAAGAATATAACAGTGTTAGTTTGAAAATAAATAAAAAAAATTAATACTACACATTTTTACCTTATTTTTTGTCCAACAATTTTAAATGGCGCCATCTGGTGGCAAGAAAATCTGATGGCAGTAAAAAAAACAATTATTAAAAAAATAATTAATAAAGATTTGTGCGTTATTTTTAGCTACGAATTTTTGGGACGGCAAAAATAAATACAGAGAAAAAAACTGAACATCTAAAGATTATAGCTTTTAGGTTATATTGGAACATACACTCATATATACGTCCATTTTTTACATGTATAAATAAATAAAAACACTAATTCATCTTTTTGTGTTTACTCTTATTGAAAAATTGTTCCCAAATTACTACAAATCTACTTGTTAAGACAACAATGTATTACTTTAGGAAGTGGAGGACAGATGTTGCATGCGGTACCGAAGTGATTTATACATATTCTCTCTCTCGTCCACAAACAGATGCGACGATAGACGAAAGTGATAAAGAATTCAGCTGCCATTACTGATACCAACCCGGGAAAGAAAAAAAAAAAGAAAACAAGACGGTAATGTTTCAGGGCAAAAGAAGGAAAAACTCGGCTAATGTAATCCGTATCTTTTTCCGTACCCTTTCCACAGAACGTGACAAGAAATGCATCGCGGGTTCCTGAAAAACATTGTTGTTTCTCATGTCGTCCGCATAATGATGTACTACATTTTGTATAGATATCGATGCAAAAGAGTATTTTTTTTTATCGTAATCAATATCGATACAGTATTTTTTCTTCGTAGATGTCTTGCATTTTTAATGGAGATAATTTATGATTTTGAGGAAATTTCAAAATATTGAAGAAGAAAAAGAAAGCTTGATACTATTTTTTTTGCTACAATTTTTAGTTTCTGCGATTTTAGTTCGGATGCGACAGTACGTATAATATTGAAAACAAAGTTTGTTCCTGATTCTTTTATGAGATTTTGAGATATTTGCAGTTCTGTGTACATTTTTAAAAGTATCATATATTTTTATAAGGAAATTTTTTATTTTTGAAAAATAAATATAGCAAGAACTAAAACTTCAGTGTATGTATTTAATTAAAAAACAAATTTTCTGTTTTAACTGGCGCCGAAAAAATTTAATGTTAGTAAAAATATAAGGTTTTTATTTAAATAAAAATAATTACTAAAGATTTTTGAGTTATGTTTGGTTACGAGTTTTTAGGACGAAAAAAAAAAATAAATGCACAGAAAAACTGAACATCTAAAGATTATAGCTTTTAGGTTATGTTGGAACATACATACTTACATCCATTTTTACATGTAAAAATAAATATAAACACTAAATTATTTTTTTTTGTGTTTACTCTTATTGAAAAATTGTTCCCAAATTACTGTAAATTTACTTGTTAAGACAACAATGTAATACTTAAGGAAGTGGAGGACAGATGTTCCATGCGGTTCCGAAGTGATTTATACATATTCCTCTCTCGTCCACAAATAGATGCGACGATAGACGAAAGTGATAAAGAATTCAGCTGCCATTACTGATACCAGCTCGGGAAAGAAAAAAGAAAACAAGACGGTGATGTTTCTTGCGGGGCAAAGAAGGAAAAAACTCGGCTAATGCAATCCGGTTCTTTTTCCGTACCCTTTCCACAGAACGTGACAAAGAAATGTATTCGTGCGTTCCTTGAAAACATTGTTGTTTCTCATGTCGTCCGCATAATGATGTACGACATTTTGTAGATATCGATGCAAAAGAGTATTTTTTTATCGCAATTAATATCGAGAAATTTTTTTTTTTTTTTTGTTTTAGATGTCTTGCATTTTTAATGGAGATAATTTATAATTTTGAAGAAATTTCAAAAGAAAACGAACTCTTGATACAATTTTTAAGGAAAATATTTCTAGAACGTTTAGTTTCTAAGACGGTTGCGAGAGTACATATAATATTAAAACAAAATTTGTTCCTCCTTTTTTTCTAAGGAAAGAATTTTGTTCTATCGTATTTGTTTTGTTCTAAGATTTGTAGTTCTATATACATTTTTAAAGTATCATATATTTTTTGTAAGGAAATATATTATTTTTGAAAAATAAAAATAGTAAGAACTAAAACTTCAATGTATATATTTAATTTAAAAAAAAAAATTTCTCTTTTTAACTGGTGCCAAGAAAATTTGATGAAATTAAAAACTAAGATTTTTTATGTAAAAAAAATGATTAATAAAGATTTTTGAGTAATTTTTGGCTACGAATTTTTGGAACAAAAAAAAATAAATGTAGAGAAAAAATTGAACATCTAAATATTATAGCTTTTAGGTTATGTTGGAACATAATCAAGTACCTACATCCATTTTACGTGTATAAATAAATAAAAACAATAAATCATCTTTTCATGTTTACTCTTATTGAAAAATTGTTCCTAAATTACTACAAATCTACTTGTTAAGACAACAATGTATTGCTTAAGGAAGTGGAGGACAGATGTTCCATGGGGTTCCGAAGTGATTTATACATATTTCTCTCGTCCACAAATAGATGCGACGATAGACGAAAGTGATAAAGAATTCAGCTGCCATTACTGATACCAGCTCGGAAAGAAAAAAGAAAAACAAGACGGTAATGTTTCTTTGGGGCAAAAGAAGGAAAAACTCAGCTAATGCAATCCGGATCTTTTTCCGTACCCTTTCCTCAGAACGTGACAAGAAATGTATTCGTGGGTTCCTTGAAAACATTGTTGTTTCTCATGTCGTCCGCATAATGATGTACGACATTTTGTATAGATATCGATGCAAAAGAGTATTTTTTATCGTAATCAATATCGATAAATGTTTTTTTTTTTTTTCTTTTTAGATGTCTTGCATTTTTAATGTAGATAATTTATGATTTTTAAGGAAATTTCAAAACATTGAAGAAGTAAACGAAAGTTTGCTAGTGTTTTCAAAGAAAATACTTCTAGGATATTTTACGGATGCGACAGTACATATAATATTGAAAACAAAGTCTGTTCCTGATTCTTTTTGTGAGAAAAGAATTTTGAGATTTGTAATTCTATATACATTTATAAAGTATCATTTATTTTTGTAAGGAAATATATTATTTTTGAAAATAAAAAATAATAAGGAATAAAACTTCAGTGGATGTATTTGATTAAAAAACAAATTTTGTTTTCAATTTTGACTTAATCAAAACGAAATACAACAAATACAATGCGGGAAATTATAACATACTTTTACTATTACGGTTATCTCTATCCCTGAGCCATTATAAATACAACAATTCTATATGTTGAAAACGCTTATAAGAAAATTTTTTTAATACTATTTCCTTAAATAAATAATTATTATCATGAAAATATGATAAATTCATATATTTTAGCTATGAATGTCCTGTAGTTGACGAACTTGGTTTCTAAAACGGGTTAAAAACAGGACATTAGAATGTCCTGTATTTGATTATAGGTTTTTTTAAAAACTTTTAGCATCGAAATAGTATTGTTAACAAAACATCCCACCCCAAAATTTCAAAACATATATTTTTTCATATTTTTTAAAGAAAATATAATTTTAAAGAAATAGAAAAGATTAATTAGATTATTTTACATATACCATTAATAGTGTATATTGTCAGAGATATAACATATTTCAAAACTATAAATTACGAAATTTCTTTAGAAAGTGATATCACATGTTTAAATCTGCTTTCATGATAAGAGATTTTTTATTTATAACAGTTTTCTACACTTTAAGATCTACACTCTACATCATTAAGATTTAAGATCGCGTTTGGGATATTATATTTTTTATGGATAATTAAGAATTTAGTTTTCTTTTATTGATATAACTGCAATTTTGTGATTTGCCCTCATTCTAATTTTTGAATGTAATATTTTTACATATAATTATACAAAAAAATTTTAATTAAATTGTTTATTAAAAATTAAATTTAAATTATACAAAAAAAAAAAAAATAAATTTATTTTTATGATATATTTTTTAGTAATAAAATCACAAGATTAATAAAAACTCTTCTAAATGGTTTTCTTTTGCTAGCTTATTTATATTAATCATCTTTAAAGTTAAAAATTACTATCACTAATAATGCTTTTGGGTACTGATGTCCGGGAGATTAGCGCTCGGTGTTACAGGTTTCGGGTTCGAGTCCCGGCGATGCAATGGATGTTTGCAATGGTTCGAATCCCTTTAAACCGTAGTTCCTGTCTAATATGACTGCTGGGCGTAGGCCAGACAACCCTACCCCGTAAATAAGAAAATATCTCTAGTATCGAAATCTGCCAGAAGACAGACGGCCGTGGTCCACCATGGTGCCGTTGCGCCAATGAAGAAGAAGAATGCATTTAATTGAAATTGTTTATTCTTGCAAAATGTATGAATTCATCTAATCAATTAAAAAAAATGAAATGCCAATCCAGCTAGCAGGTCAAACATAAATATGCCAGATTCTTATCAAATAAATGCAGTATTTATTTTTTTTAAATGTTTGCTTAAGATATGTAAACAGTGACAACTTAAAATTTATCTCTGTTATTGGGATAAATATATCAACAAATGCTGTAGTTGCTTTAACAGCCATTTACTTGTTTTGAATGAATTTTTCTACTTGATTTGTTGTTGTTTTTTAATTCAAAAATGAATGATCTATTATACGTACTTTTTTTTTATCTATCAATAAAAATAATTAATTCGAGACGTCGATGCAACTTAAAATTCTTGAAAGAGTTCTAGGAATTGAAATTCTTGTATCTATTTTTTATCAGTTTCGCTCTTTACCCGTGGCGACTCGAGACACTTAAAACTCCTTAAGTCATCGCCAAGCTGCCGGAATTTACTTAACACTAACAACAGCAGCTTTTAAGTTCCTTATCAGTGTTTATGATCTGAATCCATTACTTGCTTCTAAGCTTTTGTATTCCAAGAAAATTTCAAGGACTTGGAGAAACTGGACTGGGAGCATCGTCTCCAAACAATATAAACAATGCATTTTGAATTTAGGAGAGATATCTCATAAAAGCGAATTATGCGAATTTTTATGCTTTAGTGACACTTTTTTTTTTTTTTTTTTTTTTCTATAATAGAACATTTTCCTCAAGAATCTATTTGGCTTAATTTTTTGGTATAAGTCACCGATTATATACCTCTGCTTAGAATTTGTGGGAAGGTTTTCTCGGAAGCTTTATAAAAACCAATTATATAAAACTAACTTTTAAAAATGTCTATTGCAAACAAACATTTGATAAAATTTTGTATGAAAGAAATACACAGATCTTCTAAATTTAGAGGAAGAAACATAATAATTGTCAACGATTGAAGGAAGAAAGGTTTTTACAATATTCTACAAAATGAGAAGAGTTCCATGCGTAGGTGTTCATGTAGGTGTGTGCTAACTGATAAGAAAAACCATAGAATGTATCATGTATTGAAAATTAATAGTTTTAGACTGGCATTGCTTTTCGTAACATTTTGTAAAAGCGCGTAAAAATAAAAAAAATTTCATATTTTAAGATTTCTTCCTTCAATTACTTTCTTATAAGCGCACACATTAAATTTTATTAATTTCCTTTAAGTAGAAACTGTTTTATTCTTAATGAGTTATGAAATCCTACGATTTATTTAATACCACAGTGGTAATCAAAGAGTACGTCCTCTGTGGTATTTGTCCAGATATAAAAATATAGTTGCCAGCTTTTCCATCCAAAGACAGCTTTTGTTACAAACAATTAACCTTTCTTATTGCTTTTTTCTTCTCCTTTATTCAAGTAAAAGTGCTAAACGCTGAAAATGCACCAAAGAAAGTTTCTAAGAAATTAGAGTGGTAAATTCCATGGTTGGTTACCAGAAGCACTACCGTCTGTGTAATTTCCATTGTTAAAAAATTTCCATTGCAGAATCCAACCGTCTGTTTATTGTGGAGTTGATCATTTAATATTAATTGAAGACGAAGAACTATATTTATAACCTCTAAACGGAGATTGAGGATTAAATATAAGAAATCGTCTCTTGAAACCTTCTTTAAAAGAAGAATGCTTGTCAATATCTCATAAAGCTTTGAAAATTTTATTACTATTTTCAAAGTTATATTTATTTGAATTAGGATTTTCTACCTTATTCACATAAATAGGACGTTGATATGTATTTATAGCTGAAAGAAAATTATAGTTTGTCTTTCAAATATTGAAAAACTCTAGGACACTTCAGTTTCAGGTTTTTCACAAACACAAGAATAAATAAACTTAACGTGCGTTTCATTTTATTTTTTATCATATTATTTTTTCTATGATATATGACTTTACTATTATAACATATTTCCCAGAAATTTGTTTCTAGTGCACCTACATTTTTTTTTTTGTAGGATTTTAAATGTACCTCGACATCAAAAAGTGAGTACCATTGCAATGGTATCTCAGCTTCGAAGTTTTCAATGCAAACCAGATAATTAATTCAATGAAATCTAGATTCATAGGAATATTTAAGTATTAAAATTACTAAAATTAAATACAGCACGTAATTTTATCTGTGATTGCTTTCACTTTTAAATTGTTTGAAAGAACCCACGATACAGAGGTTGAAAAAAATCTAGTCGGCAAAGATTTCTTTTAAAATAGAGGGATTTAAATGATATTAAATTCTAACCACCTATTTAATTTATTTAACATTCCATTTGGTTAAATTTATAGTATTTAATTTTTAAGTATTTTTTTATTATATCGCAGATTTTATAAAAAATAAGGAAAATGAAAAAATGTGTATGAATAAACAAATGGTTTTTTAAATTGATCACATAAATCTTTGTTTATAATTAATACAACATCAACTGTTTGTCAGCATTTAAACTATCCAATTAACATTTGAATCAAATCATAACTACATCCAAACATTCATGACAGCTTAAAAGAAGGTACATATGCCACAATTTATTCCTTCATTGGATGTTATTTTACACGTTAACAGCTGTCAAAATAAGCAATCACATCCATTTCATCATATAACCTTAAGTGTCCGCCAACGTAAACTCCAGTTATTCTCCAGTCTTTATTAGTCTCTATGTCTAGTTGCTGCTTTAGTTTGATTGATAATTATTTATGTTCATTTCAGTCATAAGTCATCTTAATTTGTAGTGAAGGCTCTTGGGAAAAATTATAGCTTGTTCCAAAGAGTAAGAAATAAAAAGGTTTGGACTTAAACCATATGAGTTTAGAAAGCACCATTGTCCGATTAGAAGATATAACATGTTGGGTATTCATTAGTTGGCATATCTTGAATTTTTTGTTTGTTTATTGGAGGTATAACTAAAGTTGAACTATATTTCAGAGTTCTGTATTTGTCTACGATAGTTCTAAAGCAAAATCGTAATTTTCAACACGCTTTTTCTTTTAAATTCTGTTCGCTTTGACATGAGTCATTCACCATTAGAATGGCAAATCTGCAACAGTTATAAGATTACCTAGATGTATTATGACGAAAGGTCTACTGCAATGCATCCATATTGAGGGACTACATTTCAAAACGGGTCCCCAGAGAGATGGCATTTGGATTTTTAACATCTCCTAGAGAATAGTGGGAAGGGTTTTCAGCCTACTGATTTATTATGCCCATCCCGTGTATAGACTCTAAAGTCCTTGTCGGCTTTCGAACTTAGCTCTTTTTAATTTAGAAACCCAACATGCCAACATCCATGAGAAAAACCACAACCCTAGTTTTCCTACCCTTTAGCAATTATTTTTTAAATGTTTGTACGTAATTCACATCACAATCTAATTAACTAAATTTATAAAAAAATATGTAAGAAAAAGAAAAGTTTAAGCTGCTTGAAAGTTAAATAATTCTGCACTTACATCTAAACAGTTTTCAAAGAATAACAAACAAAAATTGATGATAGAAATCATTAACATTCTATATAAATTACTTATTATAGTAGTATAAGTATTCTGTACTTATTATAATAGTATAAGTATTCTATACTTATTATAATATAAATATTCTTTACTTATTATAATAGGATAAATATTCTTTTATTTTGTAGTCGCAAACTTTATTTATTTTTATAACAAAATATAAATATTTTATTGATAATTGTATAGGTTGATTACAAAAAAGATTTAGAAAACAAAATAATAATAATAATAATGTTTTAGAGTGATATTTATAAATAATGTTTTATAACTTTTGTCTTTATCATTTTGTATATAGAAATAGTTTAATTCCTCAAACAGATTGCAACAATGTTATTTTTTAGGATATTTTTTTACTTGCGGTTCTAAAATATTTCACATTTTAAATTTTCTTAAGTCACATTATGCTGCAATATAATTGTATACCTTATTCCTTTAATATGAAAATATATTTAAAAAAAGAAAGATAGATTCTTATTATGCCTTGCGTACCATTCATTTTTTTTATACTGGACATGTAATTATAACTGATATAACAAGTGATAAAAATAAAATTTTACAAAAATTTCATTTAAAAAATGAATTTCATTTTTTAATATTTCTGTTATACGAAGTTTATTATTTCATAAAAAAATTCTAAATATCTTAATTCAATAAAAGGGGATTGTGAATGAACACTCGTACATAGATCATCAAGGACATTTTTACCCAACGTAAATACGCAGGGTGGTCCAAAAGTCTCGACTCATTTTGAAAAATATTATTTTAAAAAAACAACACAACCCATCCAGATCAACCGCATCCATCTCCAGAAACATTTCATACATTTCTTACAAAAATAGATCCAAACCGACGGGGGACCACCCAGAGAAATTCCTCAGAAAACTGAAAACCACCCATTCAGATTCTAAATGAAATGAAATGAAAGAGTCAATACAAATAAAAGCCAATCTTCCATCAGGCAATACTCTGTCGTTAACTGCGTTAAAAAATAGTCCTCTATTTGCGTGAAAGAAACCACGCTAGAGTAAATAAATACCCACCATTAATGCCCGTCGAAGAAAGAAGAAAAAGCAACAATGACGCCCTTAGCACAGCGGGCCCTGATAAATCAAAGGACAAAAATAGTCTCTATTTAGGCGACAGGCGAGTGCAAATACTTTATCACTAACACTCTCTCAAGAAATAGGATCAGACACACTCCATTTCTGTTTTCTACAATAGAGCCATTGAAAATGATCGAAAAACTTAGCCAAGGTGGCGTGGAGATGCCGGCTTGGCGATCGTTTTTTTTCTTTTCGGACCATTGGTATAGGATTATCGCTTAACTGAATCTTAAGAGTGGACAGTAGCGGGAAAATTGAGACATAATTGTTTGGTTATCGATGACCGTTCGACCCGACTTGTTTTCGATAGCGCTGGGATTATGTAAAATGTGGTGATGCTACTGATTTGAGTTTTTTTTTTCACTCGTGGGGGTAAGAAAGATTTGTTTTGTTTTGTTGTAGGGCAGCGAAATTCGCCTAATACTTACAAGTATTTGTAAAGTGAGTTATAATTTCAATATATACTTTTTATGAAATGCGTAAATGAATTATGAAATGCGTAAATGAATTATGAAATGCGTAAATGAATTATGAAATGCGTAAATTATTAAAAAAAGTTTAAATTATTAAGTATGAAATATGTTATTTATTTATTATGTTAAGTATAAAATAGTTAAGTGTTTAAAATAAAATATTTTCCTTGCAAAAATAAAATACCTGAAAAATATTTAAAAGTTGGAAAATATTAAAAAATTGAAAAAAATATTTATAAAATACTATACTTGAAAAAATATTTAAAATATTATCTTTAAAAATTATTTGAAAATTATGACTACGATGTTTTTTTTTATGCTGTTTAAAAGTATAAAATCTCATAAATGAAATTCACTTAGCAGAATATAATTTGTCATGTTTTTATACAAGCATTCTATTATTGAGATTTAATGTTGTCAATGAATTCCATTTTAGTGTGCAAACTATTGCCGTATCTTTATGATAAAACTTTGTCAAATAATTTTGAAAACTTTTGAAAATATTATTAATAAATTTAGTAAATAATTTCAAGTTTATTAATTATTTATTTCAAGTGCAATTTAAGCATAAAAAGTTTCTATAATTTTAAATTAGTAATTTTATGAATTTATTTATACATATAATTTATCATCAATTCATTTAACCAATTATTGAATTGAGATTGAAGAACTATTAAATATATTATAATTATTTAATATATTTTTTTGAAAAATTTTAAGAAATTTAAATATATATTATTTAAAATTAAATATTGTGCATAACATATATTTTAGAGAAATTTAAAAAATTTTATGTTACTTTTTTATTGGTTATAATTCATTTTTGAATATTTTTTAATTGATCGAAATGTAAAGAAAACCTTTCAAATAAATTATAATTGACTATAAAAACTTTATTTTTAATAATTTTAATGAGAAGTTTTTTAAAATTATTTTTGTTATTAATGAATCTTCAGAAACTGATAAGCAGATTTTAAAACTGTTACATTATCAGATGATTATCAGTTAAATAAACATTTTCATTTCATTTATCTATTGCATAAATTTAAAAAGAACAGATTTCCTCTTAATGCGATAAATTAGATAAGTAATTGAAATTAAACACACTTAAAAAAGTATTTTTAATGTACAATCAATAATAGAACGTTAATAATTAATTATTATTAGCACTATTTGGAAATTTTTAATTCTTTTAAAATGTGCTTTTGTCTGTCTCTTAAGTTCAATAACTATTAAACTTTATTTAATTTATTGTTTAATAATCGATGATTCCATATATTTACAATAAATATTTATATTTAATATTTAGCAATGATAATTATTTCTTCTTTTAACACTTTAATGCTTCATAAGTATCGATTCTAACTATAGCTGGACAAATAAACATAAAAAGGGATACAAACTATAATTTGATAAAATATTAATTTTAAATTTAGAAAATTATTTTTTATAATGTATACATGTAAATAAGGTATTTCATGGTAAAATTCAAATAATAATTAATAACGCAAAATAGTTTTATAATGTTTTAAATTAGCTTATAGTGTTTCATTTATTAAATAATCTCAAAATGAAAACGGCATAAAAAAATAATGCAAAAAAAAAAAAAATTAATTTAAAAGTTAATTAAACAATTATTCATACTTAATTAAATAATTTGTAAACATGCAATAGATCTAAAATAAAATTTTGCTTTTTCCTTCTTTATTCCAAATCCAAATTGCCATATTTATTTTTAATTTATTCAGCCACTTTTATATGTATTTATTGCCACTATTTCTGACAATTAGAAAAACAGCTTTAAACACCAAGTAATTCATCACAATGAAATCATATGACTGTTCTTATTAACTTACTATTTTGAAGTATGGATCTATTACATGTTTAAAAACATTTAATTCTTCATGTTTTATATCCACGAAGTTTATACAATATTGATTTAAAAATAGTTTAAGCATAAAAGTTTTAGAGCGAAATGGCGTGACATTTCGTTTTGAAACTAAGTCGTTAAACATGCTAAAAATAAATGACTTTTTCAAACCAGAAGTTTGCAATCAGATATTTCTAAGTACGAGTTGTACTTAAGTACGTTTTTAATTCCAGCTAACGAGTTTAATCACGTCATATGGAAGTGAGTTGTGAAAAATCTCTAGTGATCTTGAGTGACAAGATGCTATATTCTATTCACTCTTCCGGGTAGTCATGAAAACATAGCTGGAAAGTTCTTCAATGTTTGCTATGGTTTCTTTTACGAGCTTTTAAAACGCGAAAAGTAAGAAATATATTCAGAGTTTTAAAATTAGCAATACATATTTTTACATTAAATTTATGTCACACTTTGTTTTATTAACTGAATATCAGTCAACTGAAAGTTTTAAAATGTGTTTAGAAAAAAATTATTGAGAAAATATTAAATATGCTTAAAATTATTTTTTCACATATTCTCTCCCAACTATCATCAAAAATTCTGTAATTATGCAAAGTGCTGAATTTTTTTTTAGAAAAAAAATTTATTTTGGCTGGTAGTGCAAGTAATCACGCACTACTCTATTTACATTTTTATTCTATCAAAATCAATTTCAACTGAAGCAATGCTCACTGATATCAGATTTTTTGTCCAGAATAAGGAAAATTTTCACTGAAAGGCATAACTTTTGTAGTTTTTTCAATTTCATTTCTTTAATTATGAACCTATCAGTTTACATTATTATTCCGTCAAAATCCATATCCACATTTTTAGCACTTCAACTGAAGCCTGTGTGTTTTTTACCCTTGGGGATTTTTTTTTCTCTTCTGTTGATGATGGTTATACATTGATGATGTTTGATTATACATTGTATGTTCTATTCTTCTTCTTTAATGGAACAACAGCCCACTTGATGGGCAAGGCCGTCTGCCTACTGGCAGATTCCGAAACATGAGATATTTTCTTTTTATAGGGCAGGTTTGTCAGCCCTGTTCCCAGCAGTCATATTAGACCAGGACTAAAAAAATAGTTTTAAAATGGATTCCGAACGACTACAAACATCCATTGCACCGCTAGTACGCGAACTAAAAACCTGTGGCACCAAGCGTCAGTCACTCGACCACCAGGCCCCTTGAATGTTCTATTACCTAAATTTTAATTAATTGTATTAAATATTAGAGGGCGTGAAACAAACGTGAACTTATCAGTTTCTGCAAATGTAACAATATACTATACTTTTGTACTTTGTTTTTGGTAAATATATATCAATGAAGATTGAAAATACAAAAAAAAAAAAAAAAACGTTTAATTACAATATCAATTTGATTGTGCACAATCATTTACAATCGTTTATGAGAAATTAATTAAATATTCATATTATTATTAAAAAAATTGCGAAGTAATGGTATTGTTATAATGTTGTCATTTTGTCTTAAAAAATTAGAGTAAAAAAGTTTTGTCATGAATTCTGTTAATTAACTGATAAAAAAATATAATATATTTTTATAAAACCGTATTGTGTTTATTAAATTATATAAAATATAAAGATACAAACTGTGCCATTATATTCTCAAAATAAAGATTTGGCTATATCTATTAAATAATATTTACTTTAAATCACCTTAAATTCGCATTTTAAAATTTCATAGTGTTATTCTAAAGAATTTTAATATTTTTTTTTTTTTTAGAGATGGTGAAAATAGAATTTACTGCGAGGAAAATCATAGCTAAAACATTCAACAAACTAAAAAAATCTTATTTCATGTTTAAATGAGATAAAAAACACGTACTTCACTTTTAGATAAATATATCTTAATTTAGAGTATTTATATCACTTAAGAAGGAAATACATTTAGCTCGTCCTGTTTATTATCAACATTTATATCGCTTGTAAATCTGAAATATCATCAATGTGAAAGTAAGTAATGCATGTACTTAACAAGATTTAATTTCACAAAAAAATGAAATTGATATAAAACAACAAAAAAAGCAATTTGTCATTTAGATCAATTTAAATCTGTGGTGATTTACTACAAAAATATTTAAGAACTAAGAGCACCTTGCAACATTTGATTTAAGTATAATAATAAATTTACTGAAATTGTTTGATGACATTTGGGAATTTTGCAGAAGGTATGAAAAATATATTATTTGATTTTAGAAATGTTCTATCGCTGTTAAAATTATTAAATTTTATTATATATCAGTCTCCAATTTCTAGTATATTTAATTAATTCTTAAAATTGATTAAAGTCAAACTTACCATATTATATTTTAATTCGTTAATGAAAAAAAATAACAATGTAGATAATAATTAAAATAATTATATTGCCTTGCATTCCTTAAATCTATTTATTAAACAATTGTTCTAGAATATTCATAACGTGTGATAAATAAATATTAAACAACGTTTTTGATTTTATTGAAATCGTTTGGTAGAAATTTGAATATGCGTAGAAAAAATCGGAATGTTTTTTTTTTTAAATGTAAAAAGAAATTTAAAAATAAATATATTGTTATTTAAAATTAATTGCCTGCAAAATAAATAAATTATATGATAATAATTTTAAATTCAAAATTATTAATAATTTCAATAATATTTAAAGATAAAAAGTTTTCTGTAGGTTAAAATAATTTTTCACTGCACCCGCTAAATTTTTTCCTAAAATAAAATTATACGTCTTTCATGATCCAAAAATTTTATTAATTTTTAAGTTAAGATTTACTTTTATCTTCAAAAATTATTGAAATTATTTATAGCTTTGGACTTAAAATTATTATCAAATAATTTATTTATTTTGCAGGTAATTTATTTTAAAAACATTATTTTTATTTTTAAATTTCCTTGCATTTTAAAAAAGCATTCCAACTCTTTCTACACATATTCAAGTTCCTACCAAACGATTCCTATAATCATGAGCTTTACTAACTTTGTAACGATACTTAATAATCGTTTTTTTAAATTGCAGGTGTTGCATTTAATCGTATAAAATGAAAGAGTTTGTGAAAAATTTGACGTTAGAAGATTCATAATTAGTTTGGTGATATTATTTTTTTTTTAAAAATACTGAAATGGAAAGGTGATGTTAATTAGTTATTTGGAATAAAATTAATTAAAATCTCTTTCATTCAAATCTGTAAAGTACGAGTAATTTACGATTCTCCTTTTCTAATATTGTGAGTAACATGTCAGATCGCATTTTTTATGAATTAATGGATTTTTTTTTTTATTGAAATACGTATATTTCTTTCTCTTTGACTAATTGTACTTATTAAATCCTGTGCAAATGGGAATTAATAATTTTACATGATGACAGCTGCCATTGAAAAGTAAATTAAAACTGTGAATCATTTTTTGAAGACAACTCTTTTTTAATGAGCTTACATACCTCACTTAAGTGTAATTCTTTCACAGAACACGAATTAAAGAATTCTTTCAGTTAAAAAAATAGAAAATAAAAATAATTAATAAGTAGAACTTTTATAAAGGTGTTTTATAATTCAAGTATACTTTTATATATATATATATGTGTGTGTGTGTGTGTGTGCAAGCGAACTTATTTACTTCGAGCAAAATATTCGTGAAACTCCTACAATGTCATTAACTTAAGTTATTTTGATAAATTGCTATAAGAATATGGGGTAAATTCAGGACTGTTGTTGTTGCCTCTGGCTTTATTGGAACTCAATCCCTACACATTTGGTCATTTACCTAGAAACAAAAAGAACATATAAACAAATCAAAATAACAAAGTTATTTTGATTTGTTTTCCACAAATTCTTAACAAAAATGAACAAAAAAGCCTTAAAGATAGTTAAAAATAAGTTAAATGAATCTAAACATAAAAATTTAAAAAGCTAGAAACATCCTAATAAATATCCGTGTGATCCGGACATGTTTTTGGCCCTCAGTAAAGAGTACACAAACCACGATTCTGTTGTAAGTTAACAGTACAATCTCTCTTATTTATTTTCTCTGTCTTGCATAAAACACATACATCAGAGTTCATTATCCTTATTTTGGCCAGATGTTCGGCCAAGTAGTCGTGTCCAGTTCTTAATCTAAAATTGGCAACCTGCCTCTTTGCGAGTTTTTCCACTAAAATTTTTCCGGTCATCCCCGATTGTCACTCAAACTCTTCCTTTGGTGTTAGATACTAATTCACATACATACGATGATTAACTTTTGTCCCGTATAGCTAACTTCAGAATTACAGCTTTAATTTTGCAGAATTATTTTATTAAACAAATTATAAAACTGTTTCTCTTTTAATGAGTAAATTAAACCCCTCACATTACATTTTACTATGTTTCTTATTGTATTTGAACAACAATTTTTTTTTTTTGTTAAATTAATTTTAATGTTGTAATAATGTTAAAGCATTTTTTTTTTTTTGATTAATTGTAACTTACAAATATCCAAAAACTTTGGATAAATAATGTACAATAGTTAATGCAGTTAGCATTGTTAATGCACATACTCTTCGAGAAATATCCTGCACATTTGCAATATTGTGACAAATTGATTGTGAAAAATTAACTGTATAATCATGAGTCTATTGCAAATTTTTGTTATATTACAACTTAATTGTTATTTAATTGAATTAATCTACATTTCAACAATTTTGAAGTGTTGACTATGATGTTAGAAGTATCTGATTCAAAAAACAAATAATTTTGAAGCAATAAATTGATTGCCTACGGAACATGTCAACAAAAATAAGAGAAAAATCAATTTCTCCACTACCCAAGAAAAATCACTTATTTATCCCCCTAATTCATTTCCTTTTCGCAAATGAAATATCACCTTTATTCCTATGTTATATTTCATTTTGATGCATCACCATTTCAGAGCTCATTATTCAATACAAAGCGAAACTATTCAAAAATTACTTCAGCAAACGATTTCCAAAGATCGAACGAACTAAATGCTAAGTAAAAGATCCCAGAGTAAAAACAAAGAAAAGACTTCGTCATTATTCAAACTCAAATGCTTCCTCTCTCTCTAAAAAAAAAAAAAAAATGGCGGAAATTAGAAACACATTATAAGCGCAGCAAATTGATTTTGGCATTATCATCTTTCTCTTCATGGCAGCGGAACGGTTTTTAGAACAATGTTTAATGTAGAGTTAATAGTGTCCCGGTTATTCTACTGGAAGATACTTCGGTTGGAGATTATAAACTCTGGTTTTAAGTAGCTTAAGGCTTACCAGTAAACAATGAAGAGAATTAAATAAGATTTTTCTTTTATTCACAAGGCTATTGAAAAATTGAAGAAATGTATAGAAATAAACTGAAGTGGTAAAGATTAAAATGGGTCGAAACGACAGTAAGATTTTTTTTTTTTGTGAAGAAAATTGGGAACAATTATATATTCATTAATAGATGAAAGAAAATAAAAGATATTTTTAATTAGGATAATTCATTCATTTTAATTTGATTTTATCCCACTTCTAGACATCTAGACCAAGCCCATGAACCCGTGATTAGTTTCTCATGATTGAAGAAAAAAGGGAGTCTCTGTTGTGATGGAGACCCGTAGGTAGAAGTCTGACTGGGCTCTGTGACGCTGACTTTAAAAATATGGGTTGTCAGCCTTTTACTCACACCCAACGCTCTGCAGACGTAACAGAACGGAACTTTATTTAAGTTATTCCGCACAAAACAACATCCATGGCCCCGTCGGGACTTTGAACGAAACCTGTGGTACCAAGCGCCAGAGAGCTATTACTCCGGAACCACGTTGGATAAATAACATGCAACAATTAATACAGTTAACATCGTTACTACACGTTAGGGAAATATCACGTACATTTTCAATATTTATTTTGACAAATTGATTGTGAAAATTAACAGTATAATCATGAGTTTAATGCAAATTTTTGTTATGATTTATTATAACCTAATAGTTATTTAATTGAATTATCCTACATTTAAAAAAAATTGTGTTGAAGTGTTGATTATTCTGATTGGTGTTAGAAGAATATCATTCAAAAACAAATAATTTTGAAACAATAAATTGATTGCCTTTGGAACATATCAGCAAAATATAAAGAGAGAAATCAATTTCTCCACTACCCAAGAAAAATCACTTATTTATCCCCCAATTCATTTCCTTTTCGAAAATGAAATATCACCTTTATTCCTATGTTATATTTCATTTTGATGCATCACCATTTCAGAGCTC
The DNA here is from genome assembly GCA_021605095.1 of Caerostris extrusa. Classification (NCBI taxonomy): domain Eukaryota; kingdom Metazoa; phylum Arthropoda; class Arachnida; order Araneae; family Araneidae; genus Caerostris; species Caerostris extrusa. The sequence goes on from BPLR01007305.1 coordinate 56,413, forward strand.
ATTATTCAATACAAAGCGAAACTATTCAAAAATTTTTCAGTAAACGATTTCGAAAGATCGAACGAACTAAATGCTAAGTAAAAGATCCCAGTGAAAAAAAAAAAAGAAAAAGACTTCGTCATTATTCAAACTCAAATGCTTCCTCCTTTAAAAGAACAAAAAAAATGGCGGAAATTAGAAACACATTATAAGCGAGCAAATTGATTTTGGCATTATCATCTCTTCATGGCAGTGAGAAACAGTTCTTATAACAATGTTTAATGCAGAGTTAATAGTGTCCCGGTTATTCTACTGGAAGATACTCCGGGTAGTGATTATAAACTCTGGTTTTAAGTAGCTTAAGGCTTACCAGTAAACAATGAACAGATTTAAATACGATTTTTTTCTATTCACAAGGCTATCGAAAAATTGCAGAAATGTATAGAAATAAACTGAAGTAGTAAAGATTAAAATGTGACGAAACGACAGTAATTTTTTTTTCTTGTGAAGATAGTTAGGAACAATTATATGTTCATTAATGGATGAAGAAAATAATAGAAATTTTTTTAATTCGCATAATTTATTTCTTATAATTTCTGCTAAAAGTATCTAATTAGATTTATTAATATCTGAATATGATTAATTCGAGATTAATTTCATAATGAGAAAAATTAGGATTCGACACTATTAAGAATGATTATTTAATATACTCTTTACAAACCACTTTCCATGTTAAAAATATGCAATTCAACCCTTTCCACTACTCTGTGTCTTATAAAATTTGAACACTACCTTTATTTCAGTTTTCAAAAAAGAACATTAATGACTTGTTTTGGATTCATTACAGCCTACAAATATTATCCAAAACGTTGGATAAATAACATGCAACAAGTTAACATTGTTTACACATTCTGTTTGGGAAATATAACATTTTCAATATTCCTTTTGACAAATTTTCGTGGAACATTAACTGTATAATCATGAGTTTATTGCAAATTTTTATTATGATGTATTATAACTTAATAGTAATTAAATTGAATTATCCTACATTTCAACAATCTTCAAATGTTGACTAGAACATCATTCCAAAACTAAATAATTTTGAAACAATAACTTCATTGCCTTTGGAACGTGTCAGCAAAAATAAAAAGACAAAAATCAATTATTTCACTCCCAAGAAAAATCACTTATTTATCCCCTAATTCATTTCCTTTTCGCAAATGAAATATCACCTTTATTCCTATGCTATATTTCATTTTGATGCATCACCATTTCGGAGCTCATTATTCAATACAAAGCGAAACTATTCAAAAATTGCTTCAGCAAACATTTTCGAAAATCTCGAAGATCGAACGAGCTAAATGCTAAGTAAAAGATCCGAAATGGAAAAACAAAGAAAAGACTTCGTCATTATTCAAACTCAAATGCTTCCTCTCTCTCTAAAAGAACAAAAAAAAAAATGGCGGAAATTAGAAACACATTATAAGCGGAGCAAATTGATTTTGGCATTATCATCTCTTCATGGCAGTGGAACGCTTCTTAGAACAATGTTTAATGTAGAGTTAATAGTGTCCGGGTTATTCTACTGGAAGATACTTCGGGTGGGGATTATAAACTCTGGTTTTAAGTAAGGCTTAAAACTTACCAGTAAATAACGAACAGAATTAAATAAGATTTTTTTTTAATTCACAAGGGTATCGAAAAATTGCAGAAATTTATAGAAATAAACGATGTGGTAAAGATTAAAATGTGTCGAAACAACAGTAAGTTTTTTTTTCTTATGAATACGATTAGGAACAATTATATATTCATGAATGGATGAAGAAAATAATAGATATTTTTAATTCGGATAATTTATTTTTCTATAATTTCTGCTAAAAGTATCTTAATTAGGTTTATTAATACCTGAATATGATTAATTCTTGATTAATTTATAATGAGAAAAATTAGGATTCGACACTATTAAGAATGATTATTTAATGTACTCTTTACAAACCACTTTCCATGTTAAAAATATGCAATTCAACCCTTTCCACTACTCTGTGTCTTATAAAATTTGAACACTACCTTTATTTCAGTTTTCAAAGAACATTAATGACTTGTTTTAGATTCATTACAGCCTACAAATATTATCCAAAAACGTTGGATAAATAACATGCAACAAGTTAACATTGTTACTACACATTCTGTTTGGGAAATATAACTTACATTTTCAATATTCCTTTTGACAAATTTCGTGGAACATTAACTGTATAATCATGAGTTATTGCAAATTTTATTATGATGTATTATAACTTAATAGTAATTAAATTGAATTATCCTACATTTCAACAATCTTCAAATGTTGACTAAACATCATTCCAAAACTAAATAATTTTGAAACAATAACTTCATTGCCTTTGGAACGTGTCAGCAAAAATAAAGAAAAAATCAATTATTTTAATTCCCAAAAAAGAATCTAGAGCTTATTTATCCCAATTCATTTCCTTTATTTTTCAAAAGAAAAAAAAAATGAAATATCACCTTTATTCCTATGTTATATTTCATTCTGATGCATCACCATTTCATTTGGAGCTCATTATTCAATACAAAGCGAAACTATTCAAAAATTGTTTTCAGCAAACGTTTTCGGAAAGTCTCGAAGATCGAACGAGCTAAATGCTAAATAAAAGATCCGAAATGGAAAACAAAGAGAAAAGACTTCGTCATTATTCAAACTCAAATGCTTCCCTCTCTCTAAAAGAACAAAAAAATGGCAGTAAAATTAGAAAACACATTATAATGAGGACAAATTGATTTTGGCATTATCCCTCTCTTTCATGGCAGTGGAACGCTTCTAGAACAATGTTTAATGTAGAGTTAATAGTGTCCGGGTTATTCTACTGGAAGATACTCCGGGTAATGATTATAAACTCTGGTTTTAAGTAGCTTAAAACTTACCAGTAAACAATGAACAGATTTAAATACGATTTTTTATTCACTTGAATTAATATGAAAAAAATTGCAGAAATGTATAGAAATAAAATGAAGTGGTAAAGATTAAAATGTGTCGAAACAACAGTAAGATTTTTTTTCTTGTAAATGACAATTAGAACAATTATATATTCACGAATGGATGATAGATAGAAAATAATAGATATTTTTAATTCGGACAATTTATTTTTCTATAATTTCTGCTAAAAGTATCTTAATTAGGTTTATTAATACCTGAATATGATTAATTCTTGATTCATTTTTGAGAAGAAATTAGGATTTTGTTACTATTAAGAATGATAATTTAATGTACCCTTCACAAACCTCTTTGCCTTTTGATAAAAATATTCAATTCAAACGTTTTTACCATGTTTTTAAGAACATTTACAAATTAATTTTTTCTGAACAACCTGGCGCCCTGGTGGCCGAGTGACAGGCGCTCGGTGCCACAGGTTTTGGGTTGGACTGGCCAGCGATGCCAGGAATTTTTGTAGTAGTTCGAATTCACTTTAAACAGTAGGTCTGCACAGCCTTGGGTTGATAGCCCTACCCTTAAAAAAGCATATCATGTTTCGAACGTAGTAGCCAGTAGGAAGACGGCCTTGGCTGTTGTCTCAATGAAGAAGTTCCTAGTTCCGTTTTTAGTGAATAAGCCCACACAAAGAGAAAGTATAATCACACATTTTTCTTATAAATAAACTTTATATATCTGTCATACAATATTATATATTATCATTGTTATAAACATTATATATTATCTTGCTGTGAAGACCGTCATATCATCAAAAAGTATGCAGGTAACTAAAAAGACCGAAAAATATAAGATGTGGAAAAAGTTCAGAACTTAAAACTGCTAAAATGATGGAGCGGCCGATGGCCAATCGGCTAGTACTCTGGCCTTTGGTATCACGCTTCAGGTTCGAATCCTGGTCTGTGAAATGGTTGTTTGTTAGTAGTTCGGAATCCATTTTAAACTCTAGGTCCTGGTGTTATTAGCCTAAAGTGTGAAAAAAATTACCGTAGAACGACAAACCAAATAAAAATGATGGACAATTGCATTAAACTTTACAAAACTCGTTATTTTATGCATTTTGATGCTATTTACGATATACATCAGATACTCAAAAGAAAAAAATACTATTTGTAGATTAACCAAATTGGTTGTTGTACCACTCAAAATAGTGAGTAAATGCTGTAGATAGGAGATCAATCAACCGAAAAGTTTTATTAAATTATAATTTTTTGTTGATGGTTCTGATATTCTTGCGACTATTTAACATGGTTGATTTTCTTGTTAAAGTTGATGTGTTTTGATAAAGAATTTCTGCTTTATGGATTGGTTGTGATTTTTAAAGTTGACATATTTTTGACATCATTAAATTGCCTATATTTTAGTCTTTATTTAATTAAATTGGTTAAAATGAACATGTTTACGCATAGTAAATTGAAACTATTGAGTTCATTTGAATTTTTATGTTTCTTTCTATTGATCAGGGTGGGGAAGGACACAAATGGGGAGGATATAAATTTTATTTACTGAATTAATATTTGCAAAATTATCAAGTTTAAAAAAAAAAAAAAAAAAAGAAAATGATTTGAACTTTATAATACTTTTGGTACCTTTTGATCTAGTAAGAGAGAAATGTGAAATTGAATTTGAAAACTCAAATGTTTTCTTTCCTTTTAAAGTCAAAGAAAGAGAGAGAGAAGTAAAAGTAGTTATTCGATTCTAGATATTAAATTGTATATCACTATGTTAAATAAATTAAACTTTGTGATTGAATTTAAATATATTACAGTTGCTAGTATTAACATATGGACCTCCATTCCTGCTTTAGATTTGAGAAGATGTTTAGATTTATACTTTTTCTCAATTACAATGCCGTTAGACAATAAGTCGTCATCTTATGTTAAAACTAACGAAAATAATTTTTTTTTTTTTAAATAAATCAAGTTTTTTAAAATAAATTAAATTGTAAAGACCTTTTTAAAGATTTTATTTATCTGTTTGTAAAATCAAAAATTAAAAAAAATTAAAATTTCTTGTTTTTAAAAGTTGTTTTATATAAAATCGTTATTTCAAGATTTTTGAGTGCAACAATAATTATTTCATAAAAAACTTGAACTTTGCTTTCATTTTGTATTGTATCAAAAGAAAAAAATATAGTATAACTCTCAAAAAAGAGAACAAAAGAAATAAAAATATTTTTTATTTTATTAACATACTGATAAAAGTCTTCTATACATATTACTTAACAAAATGCATTAAACCCTTAGATAATACTTAATTTACTGTTTTATAATACTTATATCTTAAATAGAAAAAAAACTAAATAATAAATTAAAACAAAATATTTAAAATTAATAATTTTAATAGTTTATATTGAAAAGGACATGTAAAAAATTGGTACATTTATACTCTATTTCTGTTATGAGTAATCATGTAAAAACCGATTTTCAATCTCTTTTTACATGATTGCTCATAAAATTAAAAATTACTCGAGAATATTTAAATCTGATTACAACTGTACATGCTTAGTACTGATTTTGCGATAATTTAATGCATTATTAATTGTAAAATTACAGTAACTTCCAAGAAAAACAAAATTACAGTACTTCCAAGAAAAACAAAAAAACTACAGTACTTTTGTTTTTGTTGTTGAAAGAAACAAAACAAACAGTGAAGAGAAAAAAAAAATGTTTGTTGTTATTTCTTTTTCTTTTTCGAATGAAACAAAAGCAATTTCTGTGATTGCGTCCAAAGAGTTCTGTTTTTTCTTTCAGTTACAAAACTGTCAATACTCATTTTTGAAACTCACAAGGCAATGTTGACATGGCATAACGTTGCTATACATATTGTTCGTGTAAAAGCATTGAATATATTTGCATAATATAAAAGTTTCTAAAAATAGCGAAATTTGTTATTTTATTTGCATATCACTTTTGTAGAATTTTTTTTTTTTTAGATTTTATTCGTTTTATTTATATAAGAATGTGTATAGATAATACTTTGTTGATTTTCATAAAATAAATTTTAAATGTATATTATCGAGATAATCGGCCTGATGGCCAATTGTCTCAGCACTCTGTCCTTTGGTAGCAAAGGCTTCAGGTTCGAATACTGGATGTGGCATGGATATTTGTTAGTGTTTCAAATTCAATTTTTTTCATAGGATAAAAGCGTAAATGAAGGGTGCAAATGCCAGATGCATTCAACGGATATGTTCTTTCAAATTGTGGTGGAATCAGATTGCAATGTCTCTGCCAGGATTCGAGGGCTTCTGAAGCCTGTGGTACCAAGGCCAAAGCGCTAGTCACTTGGCCATCAGGTCGACACTCCGTCAAAAGGTTGACAGACAGTTGAAAATGAGATTCAAGCTCAAGAGGTCGGATAATCCGTATGATATCTTTAGGTAGCTCTATGGTCATCTTGTGCACATTTGGGCAAAAATTAATTGGATCATACAGGTTTGGTTTGTTGCTCTGCTGTCATGTTGTTCACACTTTGGGCTAATTAGATCAGAATATACAGTTTAATATGGATTCCGAATCACTCATAAACAGCCATGCCACCTTTTATATTTGAGGAGAGAAACAATTTTAAAGTTAAAAAAAAAACCTGTTTCGCAGAAGTCTTTTTGTTTATTTTTTCAGATATTAAATTCTAAAGTGATAAACATCGTAGACTTTTTTCCAACACATATTAACCAACAGCCGGAATAACCAATACAACAAAGTTAATGGAAAAGAAACCATACGTCTGAAACGCACACATCCGAAAACACAGGTTTAGTTGTTCGGCAGCTGCCTTTGTCTCTCTCAGCACAACGTGTATTTAATGGATCTTTCGAGGGCGGCGACAGATTTAATATACTTTTTCTCTTTGAATGATGAGAGAAATTGCACTGAATTACAATTATATATAGGTGAGCAGCTTTATGATATTTTTCTTTGTCGGTATCGTGCTTTTCATTAGTTTTCAGTCCAAATGCAAGGAACAATGCCACACAGAGCTAGTGAACTCAGTTGAGCTAACTTTTGTATTGGACAGCCTTCCTTGTACAGTTTCTAGGTGTCTACCTGTTACAGTCCTATTAACTCTGTATGCTACTTCTAGCTGCCTGATGGCCAATTGGCCAGCGCTCTGGCCTTTGGTATTTCAGGTTCAAATCTTGACGGGGCATGGATGCTTGTGAGAGGTTTGGAATCCACCTTAACCAGTAGGTCCCGATTTAATTAGCCAAAGTGTGCACAAAATGACCGTAGAGAGACATACCAAACCTGTATGCTCCAATTTCTTTTCATAGGAGAAAAGCAGAAATGGAAGGTGTGAATGCTGAATGTATTCAATGGATATGTTCATTCTAAATTGTGGTGGAATCAGGTCACAATGCTTATCTACCGAAGTTTCCATATACAAAGTGATCAAAATCGTATTTCTGGACTCATAGACCAAACGTTAAGAAGCGTAAGAATTTATTAATAAATTAAAAAAAAAAAAACATTTTTAAAATTTCTTGAAGACGAACTTCAACTGCCGTTTATATTTGAGGCTTGGTTTTTGTCGCTCTACGGTAATTTTTTTTTTGCACACTTTTAGGTTAATTATGACCTACAGTTTAACGTGGATTCCGAACCTTCATGCCACAGCCAGGATTCAAACCTAAAATCTGGGGTACCAAATCCAGAGCGCTAGCCTCTTGGCCATCACACCGACAATTCCGTTAAAAAGCTAATAGACAGTTGACAATGAAATTCAAGCTCAAAAGAGATCTGATATATCCGTATGATATCTTTAGGTTGCTCTAGGGTAATTTTGGACACACTTTGGCCCAATTAGACCGGAACCTACAGTTTAACGTGGTTTCGAACTAACAAACATCCATACCACCTTTATATTTCAGGTGTCAATCTTCACAGGTCACATGAACTACAGATTGAATATGAACTATATCATGAGTTGTATCATCGTGACTGGTGATAGACCACGAGTCGAGAAATATCCACCCCCAATGAGAAGGGAGGAAAGCAAATTTAAAAGTTAAAAAAAAAAAAAAAAAGTTAAAAAGTTAAAAAAAAACTACTATTCGCAAAAAAATATTTTCATCATTTTTTTTTTTTTCTGATATTAAATTCTAAAGTGATAAACATCGCAAACTTTCCCCAACACATATTAACCAACAGTCGGAATAACCAAAACAAAAGTTAATGAAAGAAACCATACGTCTGAGAGAAACACGGGTTTTTAGTTGTTCGGCAGCTGCCTTTGTCTCTCTCAACACAAGGCGGATGACAACGTGTATTTAATGGATCTTTCGAAGGCGGCGACAGATTTAATATACTTTTTCCTTTTGAATGATGAGAGAAATTGCACTGAATTATAATTAATATTTGGGTGAGCAGCTTTTATGATATTTTCTTCGTCGGTATCGTGCTTTTCATTAGTTTGCAGCCCAAATGCAGGGAACAATGGCACACAGAGCTAGTGCGACCAGACTTTTGACATTTTAGATTCATAAAAAGCTCCCAAGTGCATTTAATGAAGAGAGTGGTGAAGAAAATGTTGAAGGGGGGTGGGAAGAAGAATAAATCGTTTGAAGCATGTTGTGTGTGTCAGTTTTAGTAAAGAAAAATGGTTTTTATTTAGATGCATTGGTATTTCGGCGTGTATTTTAATGGCAGTTTTTAATAAAAGTTCCGTTTTTCCAAATTTGGTTTTTACAATTTATGTTTTGATATAATGAGAATAAAAATTTATTATACTGTTCGTGAAATATGCACCAAACTTTTCTTGTAAATAAACTGAGTTATATAGTATGTTACTGAACAAGAAATTTTTTGTATTGATGAAGGCTTATAAGTAAAGTTAAAAAAGGGTAAGATATTTAAATGGACACTTTCTCTACTCTACGGCGGCATTATTTATTGAATCTTATATAATAAAATTAAGTTGAAGTTTGTGACTCAGAAATTCACGTGATATAATGCAAAGATTAAAATGTAAAAGTCTCATAAATTACAGACTAAATTCTGTATGTTTTGGTAATGTACTCACAAGTCAATTGCGAAACATTATAGCAACTTGATGGCCAAAACGCTCTGGTCGTCGGTAATGCAAGCTTCAGGTTCAAATCTTGTCGGTGGCATGGATGTTTGGGAGTGGGTCGGAATCCCACATTAAAGTGCAGGTCCATGTCTAAACTGGGCACAAGAATAACCGTAACGACAAACCAAAAAAGCCAAACGTTATGTGGTGACGATTATTATCTAATAGCCCTCATAAATCTCATTCACGCTAAATAAAAAAAAAAATTTGAATTTTAGCTGTTATATATTTTCTGAATAATTTATCTTTTAATGATAAATCGTTAAATAGTTTTTGGGTATTTCAGTGGCATATTTTTAAAAAGAAAATTATTCACAAACATTTTAAATATTTAATTTAACAACAATGACTGAATATAAAAAAATCGTAATAAAATTTTAGTTTTCCTTTAAAGACTTAAATTTTAAAGGAACAATAAATTAGTGAATAATCTTCTTTGACATAATGATACCTCATGTTGTGATATTTTCCTTACCTTTAGCGGGTCTCTAACATTTCCATTCTTAAAGATAACGGGTTCTCCAAATTCAGATTCGAATCCTGGGGTGGCCAAAAAAAAAATTGTTCCAGCAGATATGGATGTCATTTTTTAATTACCTCCTTTCTTAAATATTTCATTTATTAAAAAAATATATACGTAAATCTACTTTATTTACATATATATTTCAGTATTATTATTAGTGTTTACGTATATATTTCAGTATTATTATTTTTAAAAAATGACAACTTTAATACCAATAATAGTTGATTATCAGAATTTTATGCTTAAAATATTTTGTACATTGTCCATATTAAAAAATATTCAAAATTACTAAAGTACTAAACAATATTTTTAATATGAAATTTGTGGTTTCTTTATTGGAAAACATGATCGACTTCCTTAACACAATCTTCATACATCATCACGCAAGGACATGTAATCCTCAAACATTTCCTGGGATCACTGCATGTCACATATAATGATTCAAAACTGCGCCCTCATTCTAAGATTCGAATAAATTAAGACGACACGCGATTCATAAACACCTTTTGAAGGATAAAGGAGATCATTCATCGGGTAAGACGCCATCTTAATCCCCAGTGATGCCAAGAATGGCGCCATTTGCAGTAATCTTAAATTTGTGTATTAATTTATGCGAATAGACTTCGAAATAATGATGTGTCGCAGTGGGAGGGGCATCATTAATGATGAAGGATGGTACGTGGTGTGACGTGACAAAATCCAAAAGACCCTCTTAGTGGGATGGCAGTCAAAGTTCAAGAACGTTACAATATCGATGAGTATGAACTATGGCCGGCCTAATCGGTTTTTGATTAAGGAAATGGGTTTAGCCGTGGTTGCGTTGGATCTTTTCCTAGCCTTTTTCTTCTTTTAGATAATGGTTTTGTTTCCTTAGTTTGTGGTGTGGTTGTCTTATGTTGTTTATTTTATGTAATTCCGTGATCCGATAAAAAAAAAAAAAATATCAAATAAGTGTTGTTTTTTTTTAAATATTCGTAAATATAGATATTCTTCTCTGGCACTCAATGCCACGGGTTACAGGTTCGAGTCCCGGCGGTACCATGGATGCTTGTAGTGGTTCGGAATCCACATTAAACAGTAGGTCCCGGTCTAATATTACTGTAGAGCGTTGGGCGTAAGGCTGGCAACCCTACCCCGTAAAAAGTAAACAACTCCTGTTGAGAAATCTGTCTGTAGACAGACAGACGGCCTTGCCCCCACCATGTGACTGTTGCGCCACTGATGTTGATTTATATCATTTACCAAAAAATTAATTTAATTCGTTGCTTTAAAAGTGAAAAATATTAATGAGTATCTGTGATGTGAATTTTTATTATTTGATTCCAAATATCGTTGAGTAACTTTATTTTTTACTGGGGCCTGATAGCCGAGTAGCTAGCACTCTCAGGACTTGAGCTTGAATCCCATCGATGCTTATAGTGGTTCGGAATCCACTTTAAAACATAGGTGCCGGTTTAATATGACTGTTGACCGTAGGGATGACAACCTTACCCTATAAAACGAAAATATCTCCTGTCTCGAAATCTGCACCTTGGGGTTGTTGAACCAATGAAGAACACTTTAAAAAAAAAAATTAATGGATTATTCAATATTATTTTCCGTATTATGCTAATAATATATCCTTTAAAAATAATTTTAAAATGCATTTCTAAATAAACTGAATTTCTTTTTGTAAAAAGTTACTTATTAATTTACGTGAAGACATTATTTTTGCTTTATTTATTTACAAAAAAATTAATGTAGTAAGTTTATAATGGTTATTTTAATATTACTCATGCTTAAAGTGTGGAAATCTGAAAAAAAAGCTACTTCCGCAATTCAATGGTGATGAGCGCAAGCAAACACATGCGAATTCTTCCTCTTCATTTGCGCAATAACCCCATAGTGGGCCAAGGCCGTGTGCCTATTGACAGAATTCGTGGTAGGAGATGCTTTCTTTTTTATGGGGTAGGATTCTCAGCCCCACACCTAACGCTCTGTAGTCATATGGAGACTGGGACATACGATTTAAAGTGGATTCCAGTACTACAGGCATCCATGGTACCACCTGAACTCGAGCCCGAAATCTATTGCAAAAGTGCCAGAACTATAGTCACTCGAACCCCCACGTGCAGATTACGAGAATATAATTCATTATCCTCAGATAAAGTGCATTATAGTCACTGTTTTTCAGACGCGAGGACATTTGGTGATTATCTCGGATGGCCTTCAGCATTTACATGTGTGACCGCATTGCATTAACAGTCAGGCTGCTTAGTAGGTGTTTCTTAGATTTTCGCTCATACGACACAAAAATACGAAAGAAAATAAGTTTAAAAAGCATTTAGAGATAAATTGAATTTTTTTTTTTTTAAATCTAGGTACACATTATTTTTATGTGAAGACATTAGTCTTGCTTTCAATTGAGTTGCCGCCTCCTTTGCCTGCCTGTGCTTATGGTATGTAACAAGGAACATGAGGACATCGATTAAAACAATAATTGAAAATTAGTTAAATAAATAATAATAATTATGAAAAAAATCAGTTTACGAAATCTTTTTCAACTTTTCGTGTATTTAATTTTATTTTCAATGAAACTAAAAATCTCATGACCATCATTGGTCATCAGGCCGCATGTGATGAGGTACCAAACTGAATATTAGTGACTTTATGCCAGGATTGGGCACAATAAAATTGTGGGCAAAAAAATCCTTCCATTGGACTTGAAGAGGAGGCTAGGAGGATAAAACTCCCAAACCTCTGAAGGTGTCGCGGTAACAAAATTTAAAAGGTGCACCTTGGGCAAAGCTGAATCTGCTGCATATCTTCCACTCTAGTAGTAAATGATATTAAACTAAAAAAATCTGACATTTTAAAACAGTTACAGTAAAACAGGCTCGGTTTGAATCCTGGTGGTGGCATGGATGCTTGTTAATGGTTTGGAACTAACCCGGTCTAAGTAGCCCAAAGTGTGCACAAAATGATTGTAGAGAGACAAACCAAATCAAACCCTCGTGGACTATGTGGCTTCCAAACAGTTAAACAGTTGAAATATAATAATAAATAAATAACTTACTATACAATTACAGAATTATAATAGAGAAAAATATACCATGACAGTATGTCACCACACCAGCAAACACCATCTATCTTATTTTTTTGAAACAGATTGATATGAATTTCATTTTATTCGAAACTTCACATCTAATCCCCATATCTAGACGCATCCACCCTCAAAATAATCGGCAAACTTTTTAACTCCATCACGGAAAATAAATCGTGCGTGTGCTGAGCATTCCCCCGCGCCCCGAAAAACAATAAAAGCCCTCTTCTCGACGGACGCTACCTTCTTGAACAAGTCGTAATACCATCCGGGTCGAATCGTAAAAGCCGGCTCTCAGCCCCCAGGGACGGTTATCGGCGTGCAGCAAGCAGTCCCTTTCGAATCCTCGTTTAATTGAGATACCATCTGCGCACCGTTCGCCCACCCATAATAATTCATGATCACTTTTCATTAAGCACTTATTGTGTTACGCATCACGCCACCTTCCTCCCAGAACTCGTCTGGTCTAAGTCAAAAAGCAAATGGTGTCGGATTGATAGTGTAATTGTTTTCTTCAGTGCGTATTATTTTATCTACAAGATACCTTAGCATACTTATAATTTTTAACAATGCAGATAAATAATTTTTTTGCCATGGAATAATTTAATTATAATGAAAATCATAAATTAAAACTGTTACATAATAAATTATATCCAGTTTTAATAACCGTTGAAAAACATTATTAATTATAAAAAATGATATAAAAGTTTTAATTCACTTCTTGGCTTGTCGCTCTACAGTCATTTTTTTTTACACATTTTGGGCTAATATACCGGGACCTACAGTTTAACGCGGATTGCGAGCCACTAATAAAACATGCCTTCTACCCCTGGGCTCGAACCTGAAACCAATGGTACCAAAGGCCATAGCGTTAGCCAATTGGCCATCAGGCCTATTCGCTTCTCATTTCTTTATTTTACTTATAAGTAACAATTGTCCCCAGATTATACCCCAGGGGTAACATGTGCAGAAGGGCGCAGTTTCAAATCCGTTGACGGAATTCGTTACAGTTACAAAAATAAGGAGACTCGATAGTTATTATGATAATGCATAGAAGTATCTCGCATCCACAGCCATGCTGCTTAGTGGGAGTTTCTGTTTTTTCTCTCGTACTATGACAAATATGAGATAGTTACCCTGAAAAGTCCTCCTGGAAAACAATGTCTTCTTTCATCACACGTCGGTGATCTGTTCGTGGCATAAGAGGGATGTAAGGCCCGAAATAAATAATATATTACTTCTAATAGCAACATTGTTGCCAATCATGAATGTTTGTTAGTGGTTCGGAATCCATGTTAAACTGTAGGTCCCGGTTTAATTAGCCTAAAGTGTGCACAAAATGACCGTAGAATGAAATCAAAACCAAGCTATCCCCTGCCGACTTCTATGGATTTGAAGTAAAAATCATGGATAAAGTTCATGGATTTATAGATAAAGATTTTTCGCTTGTGAAATTTCGAAATATTGAAACACCACTCCACCCCACCTCCTCCATCCGAAAATTATCTGAAAAAGAAATGTTGATTGTACTTCGATTGATTTTTCTTTACTGTCTGACTTAAAAAATAAATATTAGTTTCTGGACAACAGTGAAAAAGAGTAGAAAGAAATAATTTGCAAAGCTATAAAGGTATTTATTGCCCCTCGCGAATAAAACAACTTGCCAAAAAAAAAGGTTGTCACTTTGTGCATATATTAAGAATAAATATCGAAACAAGTTTGAAGCTGTTCTTGAGTTGAGACTATTTGGATTCGATTAGTAGCCTTCCGATTTAGAAATCAAAAATTATATTTCCCTGATAAATTCAGTCATCAATAAAATAAAAAAAAATTTATTTAAAATATTCAATTGAAACATCATTTGCAAATGTAAATTCTTTTTTATTGTCCTCATTGACCTATTTATACCAATCGAATAAAATATTAAATAGAAATGACAATCGAACAATTTGTTCCATTTAAGCTCTAACACTATTTTCAATATCCCAATGAATTTAATCTTGTTGTTCGATGAAAATCAATAATAAATTTGTATGAATAAATATTTTCTATCGATAAATGCATTTGAAGAGAAAGTCTTCCATCATTCCAAAATTATACATGGGTTTTGCAATAAAAGATTTATTGAGTAAAATCCAAATGATCTTAAACCACTTTTTATCCACAGCCCAGTCCTTCCAAAGTAATTCCTTTTTACGTGCGAATATCAATCGGAGGCGACGGCAAAGCCGAGTGCTTTTATTAGCATTTATATCGTTTGTATCCAGAACTCAACTAATCAGTTGTTCGACACCCTTTCAGCGTGCTGCTGCTCAGAAAACTCCATTTGGTGTAATTTATTTATGCATTATGACAAGCGAGTGTGAAAGCATTGGTGATGGAGTTAATGAAGATAGCATAAATCTCAATTGCCTTTACTTTAATCTTATATTCTATGAATTCATTTTCTTTAACTATGAATTATTTTGAAAAAAAAAATTATTTATAAAAAAAAATTTTATAAATTTCATTTATTATCTTAATCCATTTATGATGCAAACAAATTTGTATTTTATACTTGAAAATGTACTTGAATATTATTATTTCTTTAAAATTTAAAAAGTTTAAACCAATTTGATTACACAAAAAAAGTTGAATTAATTGATTATACAAAAGTTGAATGAATTGATTACACAAAAATTGGATGAACTGATTATACAAAAGTTGAGTGTTTGCCTGTGCCTTTCTGTGTATGACTATAATTTTTAAATTCTAAAAAATATCACTTACAGGTTTAGTTTTACTTTCAAGAATATATTATATTTGTATCAGTTGCCCAATTATAAATTACAAAACATCAAAAACATTTTATTAAACCAAAAATGTTGTTTTTATAAAATTGTTTAACCTGCTTACAGCCGAAGTCGTAAAAGTGGTCAGTATCTAATTATAAGAGGTTGATATTTAGGAGGAAATTTGGAATCAACAATCGATAAAAATATATTGACAATTTTATTAATTGTAAACGTAATAAAAGTTTTATTTTCATATTTATTCGGAAAATTATATTATTCTGTAATATAAATTTATATATTGTTGGTAGATATAACCCTGCATTGCTGGATTACAGAAAATAAAGCATTTTTAATTTTAATAAACTTTACTAAGAACAACGGACTTGATCTTTGTATGATTAGCACTCTGGCTGTCGGTGCCCTAGGTTTCGGGTTCGATTCCCGGCGGTGTCATGGATGTTTGTAGTAGTTCGGAATACACCTTAAACCATAGGTTCCGGTCTAATATGCCTATTGGGATTAGGGTTGACAAACCAACCCCGTAAAAAAACATCTCCTGTTTCGGAATCTGCCAGTCGGCAGACAAACATGGTCCAACTTGGACTGTAGAGCCAGGGTATTAGTTATTAAGAAAATTTCTGGACAGAATTAAATGTTTTCCAGATTTTAAATAGAGTTAAACTATTGTCAATTTGGAAAATAAATGGAATGATACTGTTAATTGCTACCTTACTGTTTTTCTATAACTCTACCATTTAGAAGTTAAATTTTTTATATGAATTTATTATTTCATTGCAAAAATGCATAGCCAAAATCTATGAAAATATTATTTGTTGGTTTTAAAAATTAGTTGGTAATTAATAATTATTTTTATTTCCATTTGATTTTCACGCTACCAAGGTTTCTTTGTTGCTCTACTTCATTTTTTTTTTTTTTTTGTTGCACACTTTACGGTAACTAGACCGGGACCTACAGTTTAACGTGGATTCCGAACCAATAACAAACACCCATGCCACCGCCAGAATTCGAACATATAACATGTGATACCAAAAGCCAGAGCGCTAGCCAATTGGCCATCAGGCAGCTTCTACATCACCAGAGAAAATTTTCTGTCACCTTGATAAGAATACCTACAGCAAAATTTTCTCCTAGCACTTTTAATTTTTTTTCCTAACGTTAAAAATGTTTATACAAACATCTTAATACGAGACTTTTACATAAAAAAAAATATTGTACAAAATATACAGCCCCAAATTTAACTAGAAATACATTACTTTTTTATTTAATTAAACACATATGTCTTATAAAGCCATTATACCATTATCCCAAATACGAACTCTCTACTCTTTATTTTAATTGTGTCAGTGTATTTCGGAATAAAATGCGATTATTTAGTATATATTTATGGGGATCCATATAAGCCAACAAAAAAGTATCTGCCATTTTCTGCTTTGGGTTTCTTCCGATTGCTTTATAATTGCTTTCCGGAACACCTCGGACGTCATGGCGGGTTTCTGATTGAACTGTCACCGACAAGTGTCGCGTCTCTCCGGCCTCTGTTCCGCTTCTATCCCTTCATCGGCACGAACATGACTTGAAAATTCTTTGAGACCACCGAGCAAAATCTCTACTTTTACCAAGCTCTATCGTTAAACGAAACACGGCCCTTTTGGGTGGAAAAATGGAGTTTTACTTTTCCGTTGCACCAAGTGAATGCGTGTCTTCTGAAATCGATACGGATTAATTAATGATTTTAATAAAAATTTTATGTTGATTATCATTTTAAAAAAATACATTATTGAATAATTACGGAATTAGGAATAAAATAAGGAAATAAATAATTCATCATATTTATAGGCTCCTTTTTTTCTAAAATATAAACTTTCTCGATTCAACTCATCATAATTTCCAACATTGTCACTTGATTTTTTTTTTTGTTTTATAATCTGCTATCATGAAATTCAATTTTTATTGATCCGTTTAATACAGTATTATATAAAAAGGTTTTAATGCATTGATCTGGAATACATTACAATTTATATAATAGCTCCTTTTTATGGCTTACAAATATGGTAATTTTTAAATAATAATAAGAGATTTCAATAACAAAGGAATATTATTGAACAGCCATCATGATGCATATATGATAACATGATATGCATATTTAAAAAAAACAGCAATACAAATATTTTTAATTTTATTTTTTTTGAAAAACAAATGGAAAATTAATTGTAATTTTAGGTTGATAATACAACAGAAGATAACAACCATATGAAACATATTGACTACTCAATATAATTATTATATTAACAATCTACTTGCATCTCCATCTAATTATTATATTATACTATATCACTTTTGAAAAATTATATAATGATCATTTAATATTAATATTAAATGATCGATGATGTATATGATGTGGACAAAACTATTAATAGAATCCTTTAAAAAAGTAATTTCATCATGCCTAAATTTAGCTAACATACCGAGACGGATTTTCGAGATTGGGAGAATTTCCATATTTTGGCAATTTTCTCAAAAAAAAAGCAATGAATGAAACGCAAAACTAATTTTCAAAACAAAGATGAAAATATGTAAGTATTAAAATGCGCGTGGGTGAAAAATGCTTTATGAGCACAGTTTACAATTTACTCTCTTTGTTCTCTCTCACATCTAACCGATTATCATGATGGGTTTTTTTTTTTTGCGATATTCGGATAATTCAAAACTAAATAGTTAAAAAAAAAAAAATAGCTAGTACCATTTTTATGATGGAATGAAGTAGAAAATTGTGAGGGAGACTGAAAGTAGGGCAATCTCAAGTGCACATTGCTAGAGACTTAAATGTAACAAGCAACGCCATATTCAACTTGTGGAAACAATTTAAAAATACTTAATCTGCAGAGAAAAGTCTGAACATGGTCATCGTCATGAAAGTTGACTTTTGTTCATTACAAAAGGACAGGAATTCATCAGCTTCTCAGCTCCCTCGTTACATTTTGCTTCCATGTATTTTTAAGATTATGGTTCCCAAATACATACGTGAAAAACCTATCTATAAAAAAAACACTGTTAGCATTTTCCCTCTCTTATGGAAATAGTAGCACATTTAGCACAACGCAAAGAATATCGATTTTGGAAGAGATGAATAAAAAAACCATTTTATTCACTAATGAGTGCGGTTTCAGTCTAACCACTTATTCTTCAAGTACAATCATTTGAAAAAAGCAAGGACCCGCGATCTGTTCTCCAACATCCTAGAAAAAAAACATTTTGACAGTGGTTTGATGGTCTCTGTAGAATGGGTACAGAAATTTACGTCTTTATCAGAGGCTCTAGCCATTGCCATGAAGGAATACTATGCTCGTCTTTTCAAGGTCCCGTGACCTGTTCTCCAACATCCTAGAAGTAAACCATTCTGGCAATGAAAGTTTTATGGGCTCTGTTGAATGGGCTCAGAGATTTCTATGTCTTTATCAGAGGCTCTGCAATTGCTGTGAAGGAGCCCTATGTTCGTCTTTTAAGCAATACAAATTTATTTGATTACATTTTTATCGACGATAATACACATTCTCATCGGGCTCATATCTTTAAAGAATTTCTGAAAAATGTGAACATTCTTCGGCTCGATTGGCCAGCTAGATCTTCAGACCTAAATCCTGTAGAGCATGTTTAAGGTGTTCTAAGAAGGGGAAAATTGCAACGCGATTTACAACTCCAGAACCATCCAGGATCTGAAAACAATGTTGTTTGTAATGTGAGACGGACTGCTAAAAGAACTCATAAACTGCTTTTAATTTCAGTTTGAATTTCTTCAGTATTAAGTATGAATTCGTGTCATGATATGTTTAATTGTATGAAAGGATCAATTAGATAATTATTAAACAACTCTATTAAATAATTTTCGTTCTATATTTTAAGTTCTTTTTTTTTTAGATACGATAAGTCTTACGCATAATTATACGTATATATCATGACTTTTATGTGGTTATTTTCTTTGTATATCATCATATGCATACCTAATTTCTTTACAATAAGCCCTATAGTTCTGGAGATATTTAACCAAAAGTGGAAATTTTATTATTGTGTACAAGTTTATATATAGCTGTAAAATAAATAACATTTCTCAATTTAAATTTATTTCTATATTCTAATTATATATTCTTATTATATATTCTAATTATTATATTTTTGATTTCGTGAAAAATATACTAGTAACAGTTTTTTTAATTATAAATATCATAATTAACTCGACAATAATTAATTAAACGCAAAAAGAATGTAATTTTTATGAATGCTTATATTTGTTGGAGTAATATTTTTCACTTAAAAGTATTAAAATAATATATTATAAGCTTTTACAGGTAATATATTATTTTCTGCTAATTTTATTTGATTTAAGAAACTGTTGGCGTATTTAATCATTCTCATAAATAAACTTTTCATTTGTAGGAATAATATGATAAATGAAGAAAACATCGAGTGAAAATGCTTTACAAAACAATCGTTAATGAGATGTTGATGAATCTTTAAGCTCTTTTTAAAACACAAATCTTATTTATGACACTGTTATCTTATCAGGTAAGATTTTTTTTTGCATCATATTAATATCATATATTAAAAATTATTTATTGAAAACTATTAATATATATAAACTAATAATTTTAAAACTTAAATATTTTGATAAATACTTTAATTAATGAAATTTTTTAAATCAAATATGTTCAAATAAGCTGAATATTTTACTATATTTTTCATTCTTATGTTTATTTTTATTAATTAATTGTAATAGAAAATTAAATATTGTAATGGAAATTATATATAATGTATTTTCAGATTGTTATTAATTTACAAATATATTAACAAAATATTTTTTTTTTGTAGTTTAGTGCATGTAATGTGATTCCAAAATGTAATGAATAATATGAATGTATTTAACGATTTATATGATCTTTATTATGAATTATATATTAGATTGAATTTTAAAACAAATTATGGTGTTTAAATGAAAATTTGATAATCAGAAGGAGTATTTTTTTAGGATATCTATCCTAACAAATATTTATATGATTAGAAATGTCAATTGATTTTCTTTAAAACTACTTATCCTGATATTTTATAAAGATCATAAGTTTAGAATGGGACATACTTTATAGGACTGCACATAACAAATAAACAATACACAATTCAATCGAATGACTGCTTTTATTACTAGGGAATTCCCATTTCATTGAGACTTAGTTTTAAAATTGGCTTTATTAATATTATTATTATTTAATGAAGCTATATGTAAATTTTTTTCACTGAAAGTTTGGTAAAAGTAGATTTACAATTAAAAATAAAATTTTTCTGTAATTTAAGTTTTTTATTATTGTATATAAAAAAAACTATAATTGAATAATAAAAACTAAAAAATTATTGTATTATTTATTATTTATTGTAAAATAAATAAATTGTTGAAAATTATAGAAATAATCAAAATTAAAATATAAATTATTGTATTATTGTAACTAAAAAACTATATTATTAAATCATTATAAACTACTATTGATATTTTTATGGGAATTTTTAAATATATTAGCGAAAATATTGATGCCAAGTAAAATATAAAATTCATTATAATTTGATATTTAATATCATCTTATCATGCTTAATAAAAAATTGTCATTTAAAGAAAAATTTTTGTACCAGATCTATTTTGTTTCGTGTATCAAATAAATAGTTATGACATTTTTTTTTTATTTCTTTTGGTGGTTTTCATGGCTTTATAATTATAATTTAAAGTAAAAAAATTATTTTAGTCCTTATAAATTAAAAATTTTTTGAAAACAAAAGAGTTCAATATCCCATTGTTTTTTATCTTGGAGCTATCCTTCTTTTTTAAATATAAAAAAAAATTGTTTTCTCTTTAAAATATTTCTCCTACTAGAAATTAATTGTTTCCATTTAAATTACTAATTTTTTTTTAAAAATAATATAAAAAGGTTCTTGTTATTTGAATTAAACTGCAACAGGAAAGGAGAGAACTCATGGGTATCAAATAAACAAAGAAAAAAATTAAATTTTAATTAAATGGACTTTTTCGTTTTCATGTTGTATTCGTTTACTGGAGAAGAAATAATTGAAAACAGTTTCGTTTTTCCTTTGCAGGAAAAAATTGTTTTGATAAAAACCTGAAAATATATTTTGTTCACTAAAAAAATTTATTTATTTATAATTTCTACGAATTTACTTTCAATTACATTAAAATAATCACATGACTGAAAGTATTTTTATTTTTAAATATATATAATGTGATTATTTGAATTTTATGCATTGTATCTATTTTAACTATCATACTATTATTACTATTACTTGATTGTAATGATCAGATAATAGCAAGAATATAATCAAATTTTAACAATTGTTTTCGATAATAATTCGATCATAATTTTTCTCTTATATGCTAATAACTTACCAGTGAGACAGGAAATCTCTCGAATTAATTTGCAACATTATTTTGTATACGAAAGCTACATTTTATGAAGTTCAATGCCTTCTCGAAAGTCTTTTTTAAGAGATAAACTTGTGTATTGGAATCGAAAACACTTTATAAAACCATTGGCACCCCATCAATACCAGATATCAATCACAATCTCCACCGAATCTACTAGCATTTCAAAGCAGTAGCTGCGGCAAATGTCCACTTGTGGAATTCAAATTCCGAGCAATTCACGCTATAAGAGTCAATATGAAATAAACAATTTGTTCTTACAAATATAATTCCAGATTTCTAACATGATTTATTTTTGGTAAAATGCAGATGCTGAATTCGATCATAATTTCGAACTGTTATTTCTTATTCTTCATTGGCGCAACAGCCCCATAGTGAACTAGGGCCGTCTGCCTCCTGGCAGATTTCGTGACAGAAGCAGGAGATGTTTACTTTTGCGGGGTAGGAATGTCGTCCTACGCCAAACAGTCATATTAGACTGGGACCCATGGATTAAAGTGTATTTCGAACCACTACAAACATCCATATAACCGCCAGAACTCAAACCCGAAACTTGTGGTACCGAGTACCTGAGCGCTAATAACTGGGCCATCAGACCCAATTGTTATATATATAAGCATTATTATTTATTGAATTATTTTCTTATCAGGAACACAACGAGAACATAATTGAGATAATGTAATATGAGAGATATTTTAGATATATACTTATTGAATAATTTATATAAAGTTCCATTAAGTCATAAAAAATTCCTTAAAATAAAAGCATTTGATAAGATTATTAAAATATTAGTAAATTATTTGTAAGATTTTTATTGTTGAATAAAATGACTTTTTTTTTGTTGTTGTTTTTGGCTTTTGAACTATGTTGGATATTCTCACTGCTAGTGGACAAAGAGGGGCAGCACATTGGGGTTGTTAGTGAATCAATTTAAAAACTGGTCAGTTATAGTTAGAAATTTCCGTCCGATGTAGGAATATGTAAACAGGGCAGTAGCAATCTGGTTGGTAACAATTGAGATTTCCAAACTAATGGAACTGCGTTCAAAACTCTGCAAATGATACTGAACTGAAAGCTTTCATGTCCTTGCCAGGAATTAGGTGAATCCGTAGGTCAAAAATATGTCCATGAAGCTGAAGGAAGAAGGGAACTTGTTACAAGCCATTGCATGCCATTTTTTGAGATCATTCGTTCAGAAAAATCTGTTGAAAGTCGGTTTTGCTTCGTGTACTAATGTATGCCTCGAAATACCCGTCGAGCTATTATATGAGAAAGGGTGATGAGAGAGATACTGAATTTTGGGAACGACCATTCTTTATCATATGGTAGCAGATGTGAAAAAGTCCAAACTGTCACTTTGCAATCGTTATCACAATTAATTAATTTATTTCATCATTATTATTTAAAACAAAATTAAATAAATAAATAAAATATTCATATATTTTTTTTTTTATTTATTTATTTTGAAAAAAATAGTGGATACTGAATTCGGTCTTAATTTGCAAATACTATATTTAACTATCATTAATTATTGGATTATTTTTTCTTTATATGGAATATGATGTTTCACATTGTCCTTGTGGGTATTTGAATATAATCGGCTGCGTGACATTTTTAGAGAGTTCAAGTCTAAATATTCTGCCGAGTTACCCTTTGAATTCTTATCGTTTTAAAAATACCGTGACCACAACGGACAGATACCACAGAAAAGGCATTATAATTTTTGCATCGGGAAGGAGAAATTCTAAAATTCTCACTTGGTAATCTCACCAAGGAGAATTTTAGAGATTTCTCCTTCCTGATGCAATAGCTGCCCAATGCCAGAAAGTCCCAATTATTTATTGAATTATTTTCTTATAAGGAATATAATATTTCAGATAGTCTTTAAGGGCATGGAAATATAATCGACTGGATGATATTTAGCTAATTCGAATCTGAATCTCTTGCACACTAGCTTCCCATTTACCATAGACCCGTAGTAAGTTTCTAGCTGAGTTCAAAATATGGTTTCAAATTGTGGGTGTGATGTAGAAAACTCTTCTTTATGCATACTGGCTAAAGAAGAGTTTAATACTAATAACTGTAAATCATGTAGTTTTTAATGAGTTTGATATGAAAGGTGAATGCCAAATTCTTGATGTAAGTTCAGTGATAATTTCAAATTATGATAGCATTAGTAACACTAACATGACTTATATTCACTTTTCGAATTTTAAATATATATTCATCTCAATCAGGAACACTGCTCAATTGATCAGCTTATTCCTTTTATACTTACACATTTTTTTCATAAAATATTAAAAGTTTTCTTATGATATAAATATATATATATTCCTTTTACACTTTATCTAGTCGAGAATATTATTACCAATGAGAAAAGACTCCGATACATACACGTTTATGAGGTCCTAACATAAGTATCTGCTCGGACCTTCAAGTCCATGTCGTAAACACCGCGGAATTACCTCCAGTAGCCGAACCAAATATTCCCACAAATCAGATATTACGCCAATGACCTTTTGAAATGGTGGCTATAAAGCTATCTCCACTGTCTGTGATAGTAAGCCCAACTTTACTGACCTTTGCTAGATTATTCCTCTATCGCCAGATTTATTGCTTGTTTGGTTTTTTTACCCTCTGGTGGAAAAACATACAAAGCAGAGATTGCGTGTTATTTGGGGACTTAAAGTAGCCTTAATGAAGTACAAGCTTGTCATGGTGGTTTTCAGCAGCTTGTAAGATTCAAGATTTGCAAAAATACCGGTAGGTTGGGTACTTAAAAAAGCATGTTGTTCTAAGAATTTTTGTTAATGAAGTCCATTGTCTGCCTGTTGGGCTTATTTTGAAACATATTTTAAGTAACATAAGGTTTTGGTGATTTTTTTTATTGTTGAAAGATTGAGAATCCGTTTTGTTTTTAAATAATCTGATTGTTTTTATAGTGCTTACGTCAATCGCTTCTGTGAGAAAGATGTCGAGAAGAATCGTGAAGTAGATAATTCTGATGTAATAAAAATATTGTTGAATCTTAATTGGCCTTTATCGAATTGCCAGTTTGTTTATTAGAGGAGTAAAAAGACCTTTATTAAATGATTATGAATAATGATATTATGATTTTTTATAAATTGTATATTTTTATTTTTTTTCACTTATGATTTTTTATCTTTATATACATGAAATATGAAAATAAATTTATTTTATTAGGAAAAATTCTGAAAAGTTATTAAATATTTTAACAAGCTTAAAAAAAATATAATAGAAATACTGTATATAGGAAAGAAACATGTATGTAGAAAGTGTTTCAAATTGTTCTGTTAGTTATAAAATTCAGGACATTTTTAAAATTATTGGGGCTTTTTTCAATTCATTAATTCGAAAAGGATAAATAACACAATTCAGACACTTAACCAAAAATATCATTAATTGTTCTACAGATTTTTACTATGAATATCAATCTGACTCCTGCAATGCTGTTCCTGCTTATACAATGTTTTATATTCAGATAATTATATATGATTCTGTACATTAACATTATTATAGAATTCAGTAACTTATTGAATCTTATTAACTTATATTGAATTTAACATGTATTTTCTTTTCCTACAATCTGAAGATAAATTTAATTTCCCTAGATGTTATATTCAACAATTCATATTCAGTTCATATTCAACAACTTATTCAACAATCTCATATTCAACAGTCCCAAATTTTTCTAAACAATAACTGGTATCCAGAAAAATTAACAATATGATATATAGAAATTCCTGCTTAATTAACCATTATTAAATTAACTATAGATGACATCACTACTGTGCATGCATATTAAGGCATATTATATTTGTATGTTGGCAACTGGAAATGTCAATCAAGAATGTTTTATGTCCAACTTGTGGTACTGATATGATTATGTCTGTTATGAAAGATAAATCTGATGGATAAATGTGAAGATACAGAACGAAATTTAATGGCGATTTTCTACTTCCGGAGAAAACTACTATTTTCTACATTTCGCCATTTTTTTTTTTTTTTTTCATAAATAGAAAATTTTTATTTCAATTCTGCTGCACAGATTTAGGCGAAAAACGTTTATTTATTTATTTATTTTTGTTCCTTAAAAATTAACTTACTTCGCTTCTCTTTTCTGTTCAATATCGAAGTTAGTGCATTTTCGGTATCTTTTTCTGTCAGAAAACGAAAAAATTCTTTTAATTATGTAACACGGGGATCACAGAGACAACGATTTTTAATCCATAAATCCACTGTTCTTTTCATATTTTTTTTAATAATTATTCATTTAATTCAAATTCTGCTTATTGAAATCGAGCTACGCTTGTTTAAGATTTGCACTTCAGCTACAAAACGGGACACGTTTGGCGAAAAATTGGCGCCAAATAAGCCAATGACCTCTAAATTGCGATTTTACCAAATTCAGTATGCGCGAATGCAATGTTCAGAAGCGCGAGAATCCAATCGGAATTACGGGTAAAAAAAATATAATTATTGATTGTTTCTTTTCTTTGAAAGATTTTCAGATTTTGTTCAAAGATTAAAATGATAAATGTAATCCATCTTTAATTAATTCAATCAAAAGTAAATATTTAAATATTCGAAAATTTAAGTATCAACAATTTTCATACACGAATATAAAAATGCAATGAAAACATTTAACTCAACTCTTTTTGAGCTTGGATTACTATAAAAATGAAAACCAAATTCTGATATATATACATATATAACGCTCATATATATATCAACTTTAATAACGTAGTAAGAAATTCTATAGAATTGTTTTCGTTATAAGGTGTCTGATTCTTCTATAAAAACCTGTCTGCAGTGGTTTTAAAAGCTTTAAAAAAAAGAAAAAAGATAATTTTAAATCTAGAGTAGGAAATAGTGATTATATTTTCAGGAAGAGAAATCGTTATTTTGATCGTCGCCATTTTGTTGAAAAGAATGTAAGCTGATCTTTATCGCCAAACTAACTATTTACCTATAAAAGTAATTGAAATTCTTGGAATTTATTTTATGTGTAAGGAAATACTTCGAAACATTTCGAAATAAAATTAAGAAGTATTTATTTAAAAAAAAAAACACGAAATGGCATATCTCGGAAAAGTGTTAAAGAAAGACCTGCGAACGATTTCATTCGAGTTAAGAATAGAAAATGATATGTTAAAGATTATCGAACTGAAAAAATCGATACTCTTTAAAGTATCAGTCTTTTACAACAAAATCCTAGTTGTGAAGAAGACTTTGTGAAGGAATTATTAAATACAATACTAAATGAACTTAAATGGAAAGAGAAAAAAAAAATGCCAAAATGATAAAAAAGAAAATGTCAAGACGAGGGAAAACGCCAAGAACAAACTCGAGAAAAGGAAACGCAAATATGAAATGGAGTTTTTAAATGGAGAAAATAAGATTAAAAAATGAAAGAAATACGAATTATCATGATGGAAATCTGAAAAACAATTGTGAATCCTAAATTGGATATTCAAAGTCTAATGCTGAAATTTGATCCTGCTAATAACGATATTAGTCTTTATCTTACCTTGTTTTGGGTGTCAGATTCAAGAAGCAGATATTGCAAAAACGTTTTAGATGTCTTATCTAGTTGGCCTACCGCCAAATAATATCGGTCAGATTGAAGGTAGGGAAGACGAAAAAAATTACACATGATATTTGACATTTTACCAGAATTAATAAAATTTAGCAAATAGATTAGTACAAGTGTTCTTTAAGCTCTGCCATTTCATGGAATCTTAATATTTAATAGAATCATTTTTTTTACTTTCTTTCATTGCAACTACCAAAGATAAATATTGTGGCATGTTCCCTTGGTTGCTCTAGTACGACCATGTAACATTCCATTTCATGCCATGCAATTAGCAAGCATCTGAGGAGTCATGACTCAAAAGGAATTGAAAAGACTCCGTAAATCAAATTCATGGACACATATTTTCATTAAAAAAAAGTAAATATTGCTTAATTATATTTCTTTGCGGTCAATAATATAATATTTCATTAATTTGTGACATACGATAAATAACATTATAACAAATTAGTATAAACAACAATCCGTGAAACACTTGGGATGGGTGAAAGCTAAACTTAAGAAACCATGGAACACATTTAAAATATTATTGCAATATGAATATTTAATTAATTTAAATTATCCATTGATAGTCAGTGGGCAGGTTTTGAATTAATAGCACATTGAAATATAAAAACCTAATTTTATATATTTTGCGCAGTAATCACAAACCATTTTTCTACTTGTCCTAAGAAAAATCAACAGGAAATTCAATTTCACAGTACTTTTTAATTTATGAGTATTTTTTGTTGTTTTGTCGCTCTGCGGTCATTTTGTGCACACTTTAGAATAATTAGACCGGGACCTACAGTTTAACGTGGATTCCGAACCACTAACAAACATCCATGCGCCCTCCAGGATTTAAACCTGAAGCCTGTTGTACCAAAAAGGCCAGATTGAATTTATGAGTAAATATTGTGAAATATTTTACTTCCATAGATAGCATTTTTGTTTTCAATTGCTTCTTTCTTTATCTGCATTTTCTAAGAATTGATTGTATGGCTCCAAATTCTTTGCATTATAAAGTAAAATGTTCGCATGTACAATAATATGAATTTATTTTTATTTTTATTGCTATTTTGCAAAAATCAAATAAATGAAAAGGGAATAAAAAAATAACAAATAAAATTATATTCTAAGTTATTCGTATTATGGAAAACGATGTTTAGATTTTTTAATTTTTTTGCATAACATATATCATTTTTAAATATTTCAAAAAATAAGATCCATTGTTTGTTTTCTGTATTCGATGCTTTGTAATTTTGTTTTATCATGCTTTTAAAGTAGCTGTAAGAATAAAAAAAGAAAAAAATGGCAAACGCTTTTTTCGCTAACAAAAAGATAGCTTATATCTGCTTTCGTTAACATGGAAGCTTTTCGAAAAATGCATCAAAGTTCAAACTGAAGGCTTTTTGCAACTTTCTTGTGCATTTAATTCAATCCTCCCCTTCCAAAAGATTTAAATTTTCGATGTAAATAAATGGCATGAAAATGGCGGGGCATAGAACCTTTGGATTCATGGTTCCAAAAGGCGAAGGATAATTTCCTGCGGAAAGATTGAAAAAAAAAAAATCGTGGGGATGTCTTTTCTTAGTACCTGTAGCACAAAGGAATACATCACCTGTATTTTCTCGTGGTTCCTGTTTCAATCAATAGGCTAAGGTTCAAAGCGTAACCTCATTTGCAAAAAGTTTCCGATCGCTTTAGACTTATTTATTTATTTTCGTGAAACTGATAAAAATTCGAATTGTTGTTGCCATTCATAACCGTCAAATGCTGTAACCAATATAATGTATGCATTTTCGACCTTTATTTATTATGCTTTTCGACTTTATTTTCTTTATTGTATAATAGTAGGGTAATAGAATTTAATATAAAATTGTACCTAACGTAATTTTTAATAATAACCGTTATTAAATAATCTTTAATATAAAATCGTACCTTATCGTAATTTTTAATAATAATAGTTATTAAATAACCATTAATATAAAATTGTAACTTAAACGTAATTTTAATAATAATCATTAATAAATAACCTTTAATATAAAAAAATCATTACTTAAACGTAATGTTAATAATAATCGTTATTAAATAACCTTTAATATAAAATCGTAGAATGGTTGGTATATTTTTTTTAATTTTCTTATTAGATTTTAAAGAAGAAAAAATTATTATTTAAGAATCGGTTGTTTTTTTTTTCCTTTTTTCACCCTTCTATTAGCTCTCACACTCTCAATATATATATCTTGTTCAAATTTTCAATCCTTAATAAAATACTTTTATTCATCTACTCAAGTTCAAATACATGTTTTTTGAACTTGTAGTGGATGACACTTGATGTTAACATGGTTTTTTCAAATATTAAGTCATTAATTAAATTTAATTAATTAATTTTAGTTTTTTAGATTTAAGTTGCATATATCTGCCAATAGATGGAGCCAGATAAACTTAAAAAATGAATGAAAATTATTTATAAAGGACTTTCTGCAATATAGTGAAAAAAAAAGTAGAATTGACTTTAAAAAAAATTTTTTATATTACTTGTTTAACTTCAACACTCTAATTTTTAGTCTACCTTTTGTTAATAGAGTTGCGCAAAAAGTTAGAGTGTTTTAAAAATATTGTGTAAAATTTTGTATTTTAACGAAGAATTTAAATATGAATTTAAGAGATTTTGAAATAAAATAAATTCTAGAATTGTTGAAAGTTTTTTTTTGTTATGTGTGAGTTAAATATTTTCCATATTAAGTAGCAATTTAAATGAAAATTATCAAACAGGTAAGAATAATTTGTTATAATTAATAAATGTCTAATTCTTTAAAATATTTTTGATTACTTAAATCAGTTAACATAATTTTCTAATAAATAAATAGTAATTCTGCTTTTAGAATTCAGACATTAATATTCTACTCGCAGCATTTGCTGTAAAAAAAAAAGAATGTTATGAGATTATCTAAAAGATTATCTGAAGTTCTTATTTAAAACATACTGACATCAGAACTTTTCAGTTCTTATTAAACCTACTTCACTTACTGCTACTTAAATTCTGTAAAAAATACAGAAATAATGTATTGAAAATTCCGTTTTAATCAATAACTAAATTTAAAATGTTATTCTATATTCGTGTTATTAGTTGTTTTTTATGAGGTAAAGTTAAGAAATTCTATTCAAACAATTGGTATTAGTCAATTTGGCAGATTAACAAATAGTATTGCTTAAACAAGTTATTTATAATATCTCATTTTAATGGGATTTATATATTTTAATATTTATAAGAGCATTGAAATAGAAATAATAAATAGAAAGTGCCATGCGAGTTTAGATGAATTATTTTTAAATTTTGAATAAATAAACCACTTTTATTTTTCATTTTTCTTTCTATCAAACTGCTTTTACTTAAATTAAAATTTAGCAAACGTTGTCCATTCGTTTTTT
Organism: Caerostris extrusa; assembly: GCA_021605095.1. Taxonomy (NCBI): domain Eukaryota; kingdom Metazoa; phylum Arthropoda; class Arachnida; order Araneae; family Araneidae; genus Caerostris; species Caerostris extrusa. The sequence goes on from BPLR01007305.1 coordinate 87,371, forward strand.
CGAGTTGAAACTCCAGACTAATTGTCAACATTAATCTTTTTTTTTTTTTTTTGCACGCAACTTACTCACTTTTCTTAATTATAATTATATAAAAATTTTAGTAATATTTTTTGTTATTTATTTTTAAAAGTCATTTATTTTTTAATTGCGTCAACTTTATTAACATAAAATTTTTCCATAACGCTTTCTGAACTCAAAGAATTTAATGCTATTATAACTGATTTCTTTCATTTTGAATATCTCTCTATAAAAAATATTCTATTCACAAAATTCTTTTCAACATTTCCTCGTACATTTTTTGAAGCATATTTTCTAAAGATGTAAATGTGGGAGTTAGAATTCTTTATACCTACTAAAGTCTATAAATTAAAAATGTTTACATTGTAACCAACATATATATTGCATAGGTTTCTCAGAATAAATGTATTACACTTATCATATTATCAGCTACAAAATGCATATGAATAACTGTTTTGAGCTTTCTAATAGAATAATCTAACGAAATACAAAGAAGAAAAGTTTACTTTCTGCCTGAAGAAGAACGCCTACTTCCAACAGACACCGAACCCACCTACTCTGATATTCCAACAAACCCTTACAATCATATTCTCAAGGGATATATGCAAACCGTCGCACGTTTTTCATTCTAGATATATGAAAACGAGATAGATGTGTTTGGGCAAGTAAGGCAAAAACATGGAAATTTAGATCGTAAAATAAAAGTGGGCATTGAAGTATGTTTATGTACCATGCACCCGTTGTATTGAGACGGTGTAACTTACAGGTGTATATTTCTGACGAAAGAATGTTGCCGTAACTCTCTAGGATAAATTTAGAATTATTTTTATTCCATTTTTGTGCCACGCAGAATGCAGAATTTCTACCCATAAAATATATGGGTATTGTTTTTGAGAGTAGGTCAGAGAGAGATACCCTGAATCAGTTTAAACGTTTCTTATTGGTTTATTTATTTTTTTTTATTTCTTTCACAAGCTAGTCTTAGCTTGCGATCTTAGCTCACAAGCTTACAAAATTATTTTCACGTGCCTTTTTATTAAATTTCTTTAGCGTGATTTTTTAATAAAATTGTTTGGAATTCTATAGTGTTTGGTTTCTAAATTTCTTTCACGTGATTTTTATAAAAATCGTTTGGAATTCTGTAGTTTTTTTTTTTTATTTGTTTTTAAATTTCTTCGAAGGGTTTTTATAAACTCGTTTGGAATTCTATATGTTTTTTTTATTTAATCTGTATTTTTTTTTTTTTTTTTTTTTTTTTTTTGCACGAAACTTACTCACTTTTCTTAATTATAATTCAGTATAAATATTTTAGCAATATTTTTGTTATTTATTTTTAAAAGAAGGTTTTTTAATTGCGTCAACTTCGTTCGAATAAAATTTTTTGCATAATGCTTCTTGAATTCAAAGAATTTAATCCTATTATAACTGATATCTTTCTTTTTGAATATCTCTCTAAAAAGTATCCTATTCTCAAAATTCTTTTCAAAATTTTCTCATACATTTTTGAAGCATATTTTCTAAAGATGTCTATGTGGGAGTTAGAATTCTTTACACCTACTAAAGTCTATAATTAAAAATGTTCACATTGAAATACCAAATGTACGAAACAAAATATATCGCGTAGGTTTCTTAGAATTACTTTATTATGTTCGTCATATTATCAGCTACAAAATGCATATAAAAAACTGTTTTGAGCTTTTTAATAGAATAATCTAACGAAATACAAAGAAGAAAAGTTTACTTTCTGCCTGAAGAAGAACGCCTACTTCCAACAGACACCGAACCCACCTACTCTGATATTCCAACAAACCCTTACAATCATATTCTCAAGGGATATATGCAAACCGTCGCACGTTTTTCATTCTAGATATATGAAAACGAGATAGATGTGTTTGGGCAAGTAAGGCAAAACATGGAAATTTAGATCGTAAAATAAAGTGGGCATTGAAGTATGTTTATGTACCATGCACCCGTTGTATTGAGACGGTGTAACTTACAGGGGTGTATATTTCTGACGAAAGAATGTTGCCGTAACTCTCTAGGATAAATTTAGAATTATTTTTTATTCCATTTTTGTGCCACGCAGAATGCAGAATTTCTACCCATAAAATATATGGGTATTGTTTTTTGGAGAGTAGGTCAGAGAGAGATACCCTGAATCAGTTTAAACGTTTCTTATTGGTTTATTTATTTTTTTTTTTATTTCTTTCACAGCTAGTCTTAGCTTGCGATCTTAGCTCACAAGCTTACAAAATTATTTTCACGTGCCTTTTTATTAAATTTCTTTAGCGTGATTTTTTAATAAAATTGTTTGGAATTCTATAGTGTTTGGTTTCTAAATTTCTTTCACGTGATTTTATAAAAATCGTTTGGAATTCTGTAGTTTTTTTTTTTATTTGTTTTTAAATTTCTTCGAAGGGTTTTTATAAACTCGTTTGGAATTCTATATGTTTTTTTTTATTTAATCTGTATTTTTTTTTTTTTTTTTTTTTGCACGAAACTTTACTCACTTTTCTTAATTATAATTCAGTATAAATATTTTAGCAATATTTTTGTTATTTATTTTTAAAGAAGGTTTTTTAATTGCGTCAACTTTGTTCGAATAAAATTTTTTGCATAATGCTTCTTGAATTCAAAGAATTTAATCCTATTATAACTGATATCTTTCTTTTTGAATATCTCTCTAAAAAAGTATCCTATTCTCAAAATTCTTTTCAAAATTTTCTCATACATTTTGAAGCATATTTTCTAAAGATGTCTATGTGGGAGTTAGAATTCTTTACACCTACTAAAGTCTATAATTAAAAATGTTCACATTGAAATACCAAATGTACGAAACAAAATATATCGCGTAGGTTTCTTAGAATTACTTTTATTATGTTCGTCATATTATCAGCTACAAAATGCATATAAAAAACTGTTTTGAGCTTTTTAATAGAATAATCCTAACGAAATACAAAGAAGAAAAGTTTACTTTCTGCCTGAAGAAGAACGCCTACTTCCAACAGACACCGAACCCACCTACTCTGATATTCCAACAAACCCCTTACAATCATATTCTCAAGGGATATATGCAAAACCGTCGCACGTTTTTCATTCTAGATATATGAAAACGAGATAGATGTTTGGGCAAGTAAGGCAAAAACATGGAAATTTAGATCGTAAAATAAAGTGGGCATTGAAGTATGTTTATGTACCATGCACCCGTTGTATTGAGACGGTGTAACTTACAGGGGTGTATATTTCTGACGAAAGAATGTTGCCGTAACTCTCTAGGATAAATTTAGAATTATTTTTTATTCCATTTTTTGTGCCACGCAGAATGCAGAATTTCTACCCATAAAATATATGGGTATTGTTTTTTGGAGAGTAGGTCAGAGAGAGATACCCTGAATCAGTTTAAACGTTTCTTATTGGTTTATTTATTTTTTTTATTTCTTTCACAAAGCTAGTCTTAGCTTGCGATCTTAGCTCACAAGCTTACAAAATTATTTTCACGTGCCTTTTTATTAAATTTCTTTAGCGTGATTTTTTTTAATAAAATTGTTTGGAATTCTATAGTGTTTGGTTTCTAAATTTCTTTCACGTGATTTTATAAAATCGTTTGAATTTGCAGTTTTTTTTTTTTTTATTTGTTTTTAAATTTCTTTCGAAGGGTTTTTATAAACTCGTTTGAATTCTATATGTTTTTTTATTTAATCTTTTTTTTTTTTTTTTTTTTTTTTTTTTTGCACGAAACTTACTCACTTTTCTTAATTATAATTCAGTATAAATATTTTAGCAATATTTTTGTTATTTATTTTTAAAAAGAAGGTTTTATAATTGCGTCAACTTTGTTCGAATAAAATTTTTTGCATAATGCTTCTTGAATTCAAAGAATTTAATCCTATTATAACTGATATCTTTCTTTTTGAATATCTCTCTAAAAAGTATCCTATTCTCAAAATTCTTTCAAAATTTTCTCATACATTTTTTGAAGCATATTTTCTAAAGATGTCTATGTGGGAGTTAGAATTCTTTACACCTACTAAAGTCTATAATTAAAAATGTTCACATTGAAATACCAAATGTACGAAACAAAATATATCGCGTAGGTTTCTTAGAATTACTTTATTATGTTCGTCATATTATCAGCTACAAAATGCATATAAAAACTGTTTTGAGCTTTTTAATAGAATAATCCTAACGAAATACAAAGAAGAAAAGTTTACTTTCTGCCTGAAGAAGAACGCCTACTTCCAACAGACACCGAACCCACCTACTCTGATATTCCAACAAACCCTTACAATCATATTCTCAAGGATGGATATAAACCGTCGCACGTTTTTCATTCTAGATATATGAAAACGAGATAGATGTGTTTGGGCAAGTAAGGCAAAACATGGAAATTTAGATCGTAAAATAAAGTGGGCATTGAAGTATGTTTATGTACCATGCACCCGTTGTATTGAGACGGGTAACTTACAGGGGGTGTATATTTCTGACGAAAGAATGTTGCCGTAACTCTCTAGGATAAATTTAGAATTATTTTTTATTCCATTTTTGTGCCACGCAGAATGCAGAATTTCTACCCATAAAATATATGGGTATTGTTTTTTGGAGAGTAGGTCAGAGAGAGATACCCTGAATCAGTTTAAACGTTTCTTATTGGTTTATTTATTTTTTTTTATTTCTTTCTCAGCTAGTCTTAGCTTGCGATCTTAGCTCACAAGCTTACAAAATTATTTTCACGTGCCTTTTTATTAAATTTTTAGCGTGATTTTTTAATAAATTGTTTGGAATTCTGTAGTTTTTTTTTTATTTGTTTTTAAATTTCTTCGAAGGGTTTTTATAAACTCGTTTGGAATTCTATATGTTTTTTTTTATTTAATCTGTATTTTTTTTTTTTTTTTTTTTTTTTTGCACGAAACTTACTCACTTTTCTTAATTATAATTCAGTATAAATATTTTAGCAATATTTTTGTTATTTATTTTTAAAAGAAGGTTTTTTAATTGCGTCAACTTCGTTCGAATAAAATTTTTGCATAATGCTTCTTTGAATTCAAAGAATTTAATCCTATTATAACTGATATCTTTCTTTTGAATATCTCTAAAAGTATCCTATTCTCAAAATTCTTTCAAAATTTTCTCATACATTTTTGAAGCATATTTTCTAAAGATGTCTATGTGGGAGTTAGAATTCTTTTACACCTACTAAAGTCTATAATTAAAAATGTTCACATTGAAATACCAAATGTACGAAACAAAATATATCGCGTAGGTTTCTTAGAATTACTTTATTATGTTCAGTTGGGTTGTCATATTATCAGCTACAAAATGCATATAAAAACTGTTTTGAGCTTTTTAATAGAATAATCCTAACGAAATACAAAGAAGAAAAAGTCTTACTTTTCTGCCTGAAGAAGAACGCCTACTTCCAACAGACACCGAACCCACCTACTCTGATATTCCAACAAACCCCTTACAATCATATTCTCAAGGGATATATGCAAACCGTCGCACGTTTTTCATTCTAGATATATGAAAACGAGATAGATGTGTTTGGGCAAGTAAGGCAAAACATGGAAATTTAGATCGTAAAATAAAGTGGGCATTGAAGTATGTTTATGTACCATGCACCCGTTGTATTGAGACGGTGTAACTTACAGGGGTGTATATTTCTGACGAAAGAATGTTGCCGTAACTCTCTAGGATAAATTTAGAATTATTTTTTATTCCATTTTTGTGCCATGCAGAATGTAGAATTTCTACCATAAAATATATGGGTATTGTTTTTTGGAGAGTAGGTCAGAGAGAGATACCTTGAACCACTTTAAACGTTTCTTATTGATTTGCTTATTTTTTAAAATTACTTTCTCAAAAGAAGTCTTAGCTTGCGATCTTAGCTCACAAGCTTACAAAATTATTTTCACGTGCCTTTTTATTAAATTTCTTTAGCGTGATTTTTTAATAAAATTGTTTGGAATTCTATAGTGTTTGGTTTCTAAATTTCTTTCACGTGATTTTATAAAAATCGTTTGGAATTCTGTAGTTTTTTTTTATTTGTTTTTAAATTTCTTCGAAGGGTTTTTATAAACTCGTTTTTTGGAATTTTATATGTTTTTTTTTTATTTAATCTGTATTTTTTTTTTTTTTTTTTTTTTTGCACGAAACTTACTCACACTTTTCTTAATTATAATTCAGTATAAATATTTTAGCAATATTTTTGTTATTTATTTTTAAAAGAAGGTTTTTTAATTGCGTCAACTTTGTTCGAATAAAAATTTTTTGCATAATGCTTCTTGAATTCAAAGAATTTAATCCTCTATTATAACTGATATCTTTCTTTTTGAATATCTTCTAAAAGTATCCTATTCTCAAAATTCTTTCAAAATTTTCTCATACATTTTGAAGCATATTTTCTAAAGATGTCTATGTGGGAGTTAGAATTCTTTTACACCTACTAAAGTCTATAATTAAAAATGTTCACATTGAAATACCAAATGTACGAAACAAAATATATCGCGTAGGTTTCTTAGAATTACTTTTTATTATGTTCGTCATATTATCAGCTACAAAATGCATATAAAAAAAACTGTTTTGAGCTTTTTAATAGAATAATCCTAACGAAATACAAAGAAGAAAAGTTTACTTTCTGCCTGAAGAAGAACGCCTACTTCCAACAGACACCGAACCCACCTACTCTGATATTCCAACAAACCCTTACAATCATATTCTCAAGGGATATATGCAAAACCGTCGCACGTTTTTCATTCTAGATATATGAAACGAGATAGATGTGTTTGGGCAAGTAAGGCAAAAACATGGAAATTTAGATCGTAAAATAAAGTGGGCATTGAAGTATGTTTATGTACCATGCACCCGTTGTATTGAGACGGTGTAACTTACAGGGGTGTATATTTCTGACGAAAGAATGTTGCCGTAACTCTCTAGGATAAATTTAGAATTATTTTTTATTCCATTTTTGTGCCACGCAGAATGCAGAATTTCTACCCATAAAATATATGGGTATTGTTTTTTGAGACTAGGTCAGAGAGATACCTTGAACCACTTTAAACGTTTCTTATTGATTTGCTTATTTTTTTAAAATTACTTTCACGTGACTTTTTTTATTAAATTTCTTTCTCGTGTCATTTTTTATAAAATCGTTTGGAATTATATTGCTTTTTATTTGTTTTCAAATTTCTTTTACGTTTTTTTTTATAAAATCGTTTGGAATTCTATAGTTGTTTTTTTATATTTGTTTTCAAATTTCTTTTTTACGTGTTTTTTGTTTTTCATAAAATCGTTCGAATTCTACAGCTTTTTATTTGTTTTCAAATTTCTTTCTCGTATTTTTTTATATAAAATCGTATGGAATTCTACAGATTTTTTTATTTTTTAAATTTCTTTTTATGTGTTTTTTTTTTTTTTTTTTTTTTTTTTTTAAAATAAAAATCGTTCGGAATTCTAATTTTTTTTTTTTTTTAATTTCTTTCACGTGATTTTATAAAATCGTCTGAATTCCATAGTTTTTATTTATTTATTTCAATTCCTACTATTAGTTCACACTCGCTATATATATCTTGTTCAAATTTTCAATCGTTAATAAAATACTTTTTATTCATCCACTCAGGTTCAAATACATTTTTTGAAACTTGCAGTGTATGACACTTGATGTTAACACATTTTCTCAAATATTAATTCATTAATTAAATTTAATTAATTAATTTTAGTTTTTTTTAGATTTAAGTTGTATGTATGAACCAATAGATGGCGGCAGATGTAAGAGGAAAATTTCAACTTTTATTTATAAAGGACTTTTCTGTAATATAGTGAAATAAAAGTAGGAATTGACTTTAAGAAAATTTTATATTACTTATTTTAAATTTATTTTACGTGGTTTTTTTTTTTTTTTGTGTGTGTTTAGTTTTGAATGATAACTGATGAATAATTTTTTTTTAATTTATTGTCTGGATATGATTCATTGATTTTTTTCTTTATTTGTTTAAGATTGCTGTTATGCATTTTGTTCTTACATGAAATTCTAAATTTTATGAGTAGCCTGTATATTGGCCCAGCCGATTATTTTTTTTTTTCTTTCAGAAATATAAGTTTGATAGCCACTTTGTTTAAAAATAGGACAAACGGCAGTGTAATCCTTATCCTTAATTTTATATTTGTTATTCAATTCCTTCTATTAGCTCACACTCCCCCTATATATATATATCTTGTTCAAATTTCCAATCGTTAATAAAATACTTTTTCCTTATCCACTCAAAATCAAATACATTTTTTAACTTGTAGTGGATGACACTTGATGTTAATACAGTTTTTTCAAATATTAATTCATTAATTAAATTTAATTAATTAATTTTTTTTTTTTTTTTGTAGATTTAATCGCATATATCTACCAATAGATGGCGCCAGATAAAACTTAAAAAATGAATGAAAATTATTTATAAAGGACTTTCTGCAATATAGTGGAAAAAAAGTAGGAATTGGCTTAAAAAATTTTTTTTTTATATTACTTGTTTAACCTTAGTTTTGTTTTGACAGGATGCATATTTTATGAAGTTATTAAACATGTTTTGTCGAACATCCAATAAAATGGTAAATATTGTTAAGTGAATAATTCGAAAATTGCATATGTTCCATAAAGCATTTTTTTATCTTTTATTTTAGTGTATAAATTTTTCTTTTTTGTAATATTCGTAATTTTTGTATTCATTAATTAAAAATTCTTTTTTTCTATTTCATTCGAATATTTGATTTCCTAAATTCATAGAAAGAAAAGGAAATTAAATATAAAAATTAAAATATTGTGTAAACAAGCTATATAAAATACTACTTGTAAATATATGTAAATATTATTTGTATCTTCAGTAAATATCCGATTTTACTAAAGTAATGCATTTTAGTAAATATTGTATCATACAAAAAATAAAAGACTTCATCGATATTTTTCACAACAAATAAAGTACATATAATGATATAAAAATCAGAATTCAAAATTATTGTTACTAGAACCTACCTATACCTCTATCCTAAACTTTTGAATAATTTAACATTGATATCGCTATAAATCATAATTATTTTATAAAAATTACAAATTTTAAACAAAACAATTAATAAAATTTTTTCTTTTAAATTTAAGTTGTTTCATTGGATAAAAATATGACGTATTCAAAGAAAAAAAAAGGTGTAACTGTAGCTATAGTAACCTTTAAACACGCACAACTACAATGTCCGAACTGAAAAACTTTTAACTTCAAATATGAGATGTATAAATAATAAAATATAAAAAATATATTGGTAAAGATAATTTTATATTCCTTAACTATTTCTAAATTAATAGATTCGATTTAAGTATTACTTTTTAATTTAACAAATAAATGTATAAAAATATCATACATGACTAAAACTGCAATAATATTATAATGATCTGATGACAGAAATCATTTTGCACTAATTTCAAATAATTTATCTTAACACAACTTGATATAAATAAGTAATTTATTATTTATAGCTTTCACAAATAATTGGCATTTATAAGATAAGCTGTGATCTCGTTCTTTTAATGCATGAGAACAATTTCAATAAAAGTATAATGAACTGAAAACGGAAGCCAATTCTTTTTAGGCTCAAATTTTATCCTGATACAGTGTGAAAAAATAAATAATTCATTATTTCTCTTCTACTCACTTCTTTGAATTACAAAAAAAACCCTGTTGTATGTGTTACTTCTGAAATAGAAACCCTTTCGGAAAAAAATAGGATCAAACACTTCTTAAAAGAAAGCAGCTTAGGAGAAAAAAAATTCTAAGGATTAGATTGAAGTAGAGGGAAAAAAAAAAAAAAATTCTTCGCAGTCTAGAGGTGAACTCTTTTAATCTTCATCGTAATGAATTATTAATGCAATTGTGAAAGAAAAACTTACCACATAGAAGAAAATTATAATTAATATATTCTATTGTAATTGTAAGTATTTTAAAGGTAAAAAAAATATATTTCTTAGTTTAGTTGAACATCTGTGGGCCCTATGTCCCATTTATATATGCCACGAACTTATACCACTGACGGACAATGAGGGGCAGGGATATTTTAGAGGTAACTGTATGACATTTGCTAGCCGCATTAGAGGAAACCTGAAAACCTCCCACCAGGCCAGCGGTGGCCGAATGATCTTGTGGGCCACATTGGAAATGCATCATAACTCCACGGGCCGCATATAAAATTATATATCCCCATATTAGATTTAGGGCCCCTATAGACATTTTTGGAGTGAAAAATTGAAACATAATGAGTTATTATTTTTGTGTTTAGTATTATTCTTGCACGTAAACGTAGATAATATAATAATAATGATACTAAACGCACATTGTAAAGAAATATATAAAACTAAAAATTAAATATAAGATATATATATATATATATATATAAACGAAATAAAAAAATGAAATCATTAAAAAATATTTATTTTACTACCGCGATATTTGTTTCTCCACTCTTTGACTTTGCTTTTCAAATCAAACTCAATTTGGATATTTACACATCGTAATTGCTGTTGCAGGTTAGCGTACTTTAAGCTTGAGCATATTTTGTGTTTGGTCAGTGCCTATTTTTCTAAAATTATGTTAGAAAAAAACGATTCGCCGGTGTAAGGCTAACAATTCAACTAAGAGTCTGGTTCTCTGCTATCAACAACCAACTGTGCGTATCTAGGGATGGTCACTGTGGTCACTTAAAGTGAAACATAGAAACTGTTATATTAGATGTTCCAGGATGTGTGCGCATCATGAGTTCGCAGAATATAATGTAATTATTCTGCGAACTCATAACTTGAATTCATAAATAAAACAGGCCATATCTGTCATACATTCGCAAGAATATTATTTTAAAATCAAAGTTAATTTGTTCTCATAATTCCAACAGCTAATTTTTTAAATATATGGATGCACACATAATGTATTTTTTTTTTTAATTCATTTGTTTTCACTACTTTGGTCATTATAAAAATGAAAATATTTTGTAAAAGTGTGATAAATCTCACGATCCGGAAAAATGTTCGAGGCGGGCCGCGGGTTGGCCACCCCGCACTAAGCAGTCTATACTTTACCAACTATCGATGCGACACGTTATAGAAATTGCCCTCGAGTCCTCCTTGCCGAAAAACTAGGACATGTTTACAGTCGCCACTAGCTGGTTCCAACCTGGGTCCTTCTGCACGCCAGCTATGCACGTTGCCACTGGTCAAGAATCGGACGTTTGATTAGTGTAAGAAATAAACCACAGTGCTTGCTGTTGACTAACTTAAGCACAGGTCACTTATTAAATTAAATTTAAATAAAAAAAATCTCAAAACAAAATACTAATTAAAAATTTACAATACAAATATATAAATTTTTTATATTCTTGATTGAGATTATTTTATTGTGAAAAATAGATACTGTATTATTAAATTTCAAAAGCATCATATTTAAATAATTGCTTTTAAAGTATAATACGTCTAAATTCTTCCATAAATTAAATTAAAAGTATTTAAAAAATACAATTTTGATGTACTTTAGAACTTCAGTGAACACTCTGCTAAAATGATTTGGGAATTTAGAAAATAAGTTTTATAGTTTATTCAATTTCGTAATGTTAGTGGAAATATAGAAATATAGTTTAGGTATTATAAAATGAACTTCATAAATGAAATTTAAAAATTTAATGTTTGTTAAACCCTAATCGGATTCAATGTTACTAGAAATACATCCCTCATAATTGAATTTCCTTCATTTAATTGTTCATTTTCTTAGACATAGTTTTTCTCCGATTAATGCAAAAGTACATAAAATAAATTAAATTTTAGTTAACTTTAGAAAGTAACATAGTCAAATTTGCAATTTTTTTTTTTTTTTTTTTTTTTTCTAATGCAGCTTGCAAACACTTAGACAATTGTCTTGGATGCCTTAAGGCAAGCGCTGCGACGACATTATTCACTTAACACTACCCAGGAGGTGCGTGTAGCTTGAAGTAAGCTACGGACGCGGAGTAATGATACCTCTGCATCGCTCTACGATCATGTTAGACTGGGACCTACCGTTTAAAGTGGATTCCGAACCACTACAAGCATCCATAACACCGCCGGGACTCGAACCCTGGCACCGAGCGCCAGAGCGGTAGCCACTCGGCCATTCAGGTCCCGCCAAATTTAGAATTAGTCCATTATTTTTAGTAGGAAAATATCGAGAAGTTCTTATGTAAATATTTTTTTTTCAAAATCTTTTCACTACTGAGAAATCTTCTAACTGAATCCGTATGAAATTCGATATATCAAGAAAAATTATTTTTTACTACTTACTTTAATAAGCAATTTTATTTTATTACAATGAGCAAATGATAAAATTTTTATAAAACAAATTTTGGCAACTTTTAAGGACTTTAAGCTAATTAGAAAAGTTTAAGTAAATTATTTTTGAACATATATTTAATATCAGAAACTATCTATTACCCCCATATCTATTTTGAAACATCAAAAACTATCCAGTGGTATAGATTATTCCACCTTATTGCATTCAAACAAATCCTTAAAAAAATTCCCAAGTTTTTGTCTTTATCGGCTTTTAGGCAAACACTTTTATTAATTTCTTTTCGCGTAATTCCCGAGCGAGGAGCTCTCCACATCCTTAAGTAAAAATAAATTATTCACAACCTCTCTCTCTCTTTATTTTGAAAAAGGATGGATGTGCCGGTACCTTCGCGAAAATCCAATTCTTTGTCCGGAAGAATGGTGTAATGCAACGGAAATTTGTTTTCCCGCCTTTAGCTCGCCGACTTTTCTTCTTGTGAACCTGGCAACATTGATTATTTAGAAAGGTGGGCTTTTGGGTAATGATGATAACAAATTCGGATCCAGTACTGAATCCCTTGCCCTTCGATTTTTCGCTCTTTTTGGGATGTATCATGCAAAATAAATCAATATTTGTTTTTTTTTAAATCGTTAATATATTTATATCGAAGCGATTTTGGAAATTAAACACCTAGATTATTAAAAATGACAGAAATTATTTATTGGTTTTCTTATATCCTATAAATATTATAGAGTTATGTTATTTGTCGTTCGAATGGTAAGCTGCAATATTTTCCCCAAACTTTTTTTTTAAATTTTGATCAAGAGAAATGTAAATTTAGAAAGTAGCCAATGTTATCAATTTAAATAAATTACAAAACTACACCCTTGTGTCCAATTTATTTTTATACATACTATATCATAATTTTGATACAATTCCTAAATATTCGGAAATTTTAATTTTAATTTGATAAACTTTTGAATACATTGAAATTTTTTAGATTGTGTGATTCTTTTTTAAATAAGAATAAATTTATAAAATACTTCTTAAACAAAACTTAAGTATACTCATTTTATTGATAGAACAATCTTTTTAAAAAATTCATGAAACTACCACCTATAATGAAAAAAGTGTTTAAATATCATACTTTAACATTTTAAAAAAAAATACTACATTAGACTATATTAAATTTCTTTTAAATTGTTTTTAAACTTTTCTAAATAATATCAAAACATTGATATTTTATTGATATTTTATTTTTGGCACGATTAAATCAAAGACATGTTGTAAGTACTGAAAATTATTTATTAAAGACGAATAAACTTAAGTATTCCGTAAGTGAATAATCTCATGCATGTTTGAGTTGATTTTCATAAAGCGTACATCATATCTTTGACAAAATGAAATTTTAATTTGCACTTCAGTAGCATACAAATCCCGATAGGTGGCGCAATGGTAATGTGCAAGGCCGGATTTTCCTATAGGCTAACTAGGCTTCAGCCTAGGGGTCTCAAGATCAAGAGGGGCCTGCATTCAAATTGTTAGCAAAAATTAGAATTAATCTATTCTAAACACAGTAAACACTAAAACACTGAATCAAAAATAAGGAGAAATTCTACACATATGAATAATAAACAAACATAATGTAATTTAAAAACTTAAAAATGGGAGGTGAAAGGGCCTCATAAGTGGAATAGCCTAGGGTCTCTTTTCATCTAAATCCTGCCCTGGTAATGTGCACACCCTGCTTTCAAAAAGTGTAGAGACTCGATAGTGATTGTGACAATGTATGTGTGTGTGAAAGGTCTTACGTCTATAGTATTCAGGATTTTCTTTTTTTATATAACACGAACATTCGATAAAAATTATACCTAATTATCCTTCTTGAATGCCATGTCTTCCCCTTATCACTAGTCATCGGTGGGCTGTGAATGACATTTATAAGTATAACATGATACTCACCGATGTTCGAAAAAATAATAATAATAACTTGCATAGAAAAATTTTGCTTGATACAAATTATTATTCATTAACTCAAGAAAAAGTTAATTGTTTCTAAAATAATGTATTCATTATTTTTTTCATAAATGACTTAAATAAGACTGTATTGATTTTCAGAAATGTTATTTCCAAATTTTGCCACTGTAGTCGAAAAAAACATTGACTATTTGAGGAAAAGCTTTTTAATCAAAAATAATAATAATAGATCAAACATTTTTGTTTTAAAACATATTTTTATAAGCAAAGTAAAAATTCAATGAATTTTAATATTAAAAATAAAATGTTTATGGAAAGATAAAAACATCAATTTGCATTATCATTTTTCATCTTTTTTTGAAAAACTCATTAAATATCATCTTAAACTAGAACAACTTTTATAATCTGCAATTTAAAATTATTCTTCGTATTTCTTTTAATATATGCAAATAGTGGTTTTAAATTTAGGGTTTACTTCTATAAAATTTCATTCCATGCATTCATTCTCTGTTTAAAAATAGTCATATTTAGGTTGGTTTCTAAAATTAACATGCTTGAAAACTAATACTTACTCGATTCTAAAGCATTTTAGAGTTTTATTCACATCAACAACGTACACTATTTCTGTCATTATTGTAATTAAAAATCATTTTATTTACTCTTTTATTTCAATTTATTTTACTAAAGTGTAAAAATATTTTATTATAATCTTATTTTTATTATTATTCTTACGCTTTGAATTTTTTTTTTTATTTTCAAATACACATTTAAAATATTTAAGCATAGAATTCAAAAATAGTTGATTCAACAAGAACCAATTCACTCTTTGTTAAATACTATAAATATCACACTTGCGTGAAATTTCTTTTATGCTAATGATACCTAGCAAATTTATGATAACCTTTAATCTTTAGCATGCATGCATGATGTTAATCTTTTAGCATGCATGTTCGTTTTACACTTTACACAAACACTTCAGTTCGACTTTTTGTTCTTAAAAATAATCTTCAAAAAATATCAAATTATATCTAACAACTGAGTGATTTTAAAAAATTAATTCTTATTAAAAAAATTCACGTTCTCCTCTTTTTAAAACAAGTAATATAAGAAAAAAAAATTTAGAAGGCAATTCATATTTATTTTTCACTATATTGCTGAAAGTCCTTTATAAATAAAGCTGAAATTTTCCTCTTACATCTGGCGCCATCTATTGGTAGATACATGCAATTTAAATCTAAAAAAAAAAAATAAAATGAATTAATTAAATTTAATTGATGAATTAATATTTGAAAAAACTCTATTAACGTCAAGTGTCCTCCACTACAAGTTTTAAAAATGCATTTGAACTTGAGTGGATGAATAAAAAAGTATTTTATGAACGATTGAAAATTTGAACAAGATATATATAGGGAGAATGTGAGCTAATAGTAGGAATTGAAGAAAACCCGTCAAATTAAGAGAACTAGCCTATATATATATATATATATATATATATATATATATATATATATAAGATATATATATATATAATGAGAATACATATCTATAATATATATATATATACTCATAAATATCTATTTTTAAATGATACTCAAAACATTTGTAAATTTGTAAGATTGTCCTCTTGTATATATGCAGTTTATTTGCCACATCTCATTCCCGTATCTAAAGCTATGTACCCCCTATCAGTGAGATCAGAACATTGGTGGTCTTAATGTATATCACAAATAGCCCACCGACGGGTGATAGAGAAGACATTGTCTTCATGAGGACTTTCAGTATCTATTAATTATTGTTGTTTTTGTTGCTGTTGATAATCAGTTTAGATCTCGTTTTCCACTAATATATGGGGCGAACAAACCACCGAAGAGCAATGAATTACAACATTGATTTTCGAAGAAATATTTTTGGTAATCATATGGGAGAAAAGACGGATAACTTTCTCCAAGTAGCCTGAATATTAATGCGAGACGCTTTACACACTATACAATTCAATAATGATTGTGAATCACTGTCGAATCACTAAGTTTCTTTTTTTTTTTTTTTAATTCAAATGAGTTCTATTAAGAATTTCAGAAAGTTTTGTTGTCTTTTTTTCATTGTTGCTTAACTATGAAGATATATTTTTTTAAATAAATTTATCTATTTTTAGTTAGATCAGAAAATTTATGAAGCTATTTTTATCCTTATATATATTTTTTAATCAGTGGAAATCATGTTCCACTAGCAAAATAGACGAAATTACAGAAGGCATTGCCTTCCGGGAAGACTATTAGGGATAACTGCCTAGGGATAACTATTAGGATACAACAAGCCTCTCGAGTCCCGGCGATGCCATAGATTCCTGTAGTGGTTAGGAATTCGCTTTAAACTGCAGATCCCAGTCAAATATGATTGTAGAGCATTGGGAGTGAGCCTGATAACCTTACCCCGTAAAAAAAGAGAAAAACATCCCAGGTTTCGGAATCTTCAAGTAGGTAGAAGACCTTGGCCGCCATGGGGCAGTCCCACTATGGAAGAAGAAAGTGGAAATAAAGTTAAAACAAGTAATATAAAAAAAAATTTAAATCAATTCCTACTTTTTTTGCACTATATTGCAGAAGGTCCTTTATGAATAATTTTCATTCATTTTTAAGTTTATCTGGCGCCATCTATTGGTTGATACATGCAACTTAAATTTTAAAAATATAATTAATTAATTAAAGTTAATTACTGAATTAATATTTGAAAAACTGTATTAACATCAATTACCATCCCACTACAAGTTCAAAAACAAATGTATTTGAACTTGAGTGGAGGAATAAAGAGTATTTTATGAACGATCGAAAATTTGAACAAGATATATGTAGGGAGAGTGGAAGCTAGTAGAAGGAATTGAAAAAAACCAATAATATTCAAAATTCTGTGAAACGCAAAATATAATAATTTGTATCATATGAAATTAATACATGTGTCATTGACAGTGATACGTGAAATACCCAACGATCACTGTAAATTAACTGAAGGCCCAAAAGGTTTTATACCACTTTCAACTGGACGATATAAACCAATTTTAAAGTCAATTCCACTTATTTTGTCTTTTACTGCTTTTAAAGTAAAATGCGAATTGTGAAACACTAAAGCCCTTCGAACACACTTTTTGCTGTTGCAATTCATCTTCTTCTCTATGTGGAATAAAATGGATCGATAGTTTTCCAGAACAAAAGTGTTGAGTGTTTGTTATATTTTTTTATTTCAAAACAATCGAACAAAAGTTTATATTCATGGCAAATTGGCTATATAAAATGCATTCATTTATTTATTCTGAAATATTCTCAAATATTTATGGGAAGTTTTTAAATTCTGATGTTTGAATTTCTATGACGATAAACAATTACCATTTTCGTTACTCTCACGTGAATAAAACGCAGTTTTACTATTGTTTTAAATGTGTTTTATTGATTTTAGTCTTTATTTAATGGTTGTTAGCAGTGTGTTTAAAATTTGCTTACTTCTAATGTATTTTACGAACTCAGAGTATTGTTTTCGTCATAGAACTCCAACGAACAATTATTCCCAAAATTAATGAATTTTATAGATTTTTGTTCATACAAAAATATCGTTGCAATAACAGTAAAGATATTTCTTATTTTTTCTGGTTAATCTCACTTCATTATATCGCACATTCAGATGTTTTGCGAAGTTTTTTCAAACACACATACACACAAGACTTCAAACTCTTGTTTTTAGTAATATAATAATTCCAAAAAATTAATAAACAGATTTAAAAATACATCTCTTACCCTCATTTTTCATTAATAAAACCTTATATTTCCTTTTAGTAATACTGAATTATGATTGTTAAAAATTTAATATACCGCACTTTAAATATATAGTGCTTTTTTTTTTTATTTCCTGGCATAACAATACAACAAAGAGATATTTTGTTAAATAATTCGTAAACCGTGGATCACTGTATCACCAATCTTCACTGATTGGAAGTCTGCCTTACAGGCTCTTAATAAAGGTTTCTCAAGTGTGATCTTGAAAAAATTATATCTCTTTTAGAACAAATTCACTGCTTGCACAGAATGTGTACTAATAATATCTTACAATGCATGCCTGCACATGTGGATTAGAAATTTAATGAAATTGCAGAAGGCCAAAATTCTGGATTAGACTGCCATTCCTACTTCCCTTGCAGATGCAAATGCCTTGGAAAAATCTAATCTTAGGATTCCGTCTAAGATCAAAACTAAATACCAAATTACAAAAATAAATTTTGACAGAATAACAACTACAACAATAACAAGGCACCACAAAAATATAGAAATTTCTGCCAATGGTGTTAAAAAATATCAAAAATGGGACGACTGCTATCGAGCTTACTTCTCATCATGCCTTTGATTGCCCAGTTGTTGCAGCTGCCATGCATTTTCCGGACCATCCGTTGGAAGAGGATTTATACTCCGAGCAATATTTTTCGGGGGCACAATGATATTTTATTCCTTGTACTCTTCAGAGGATGCGACAACAACAACAATTGTATCAGTAATAAATATTTTCCAATCAAACAAGCAGTATAGAGTATTATATTTTAAAAAGTACCCCTCTTGATACCGTGGTCATTAATTTTAACCAGAAAGTAGATTCAGTGGGGATTGTAACACTTAACGCATCGTCAGTATATTGGTTGGTCTTTTCCTGTTTTTCTCTGTGATATACAGTTGCGCAGCTTTTAACATTAATTAACATTTTTTTTTCCCAATGTTTAGAATGACACTGATCTGTTGAATTGGCGTTCATCATAATAAAGATGTTCGCAAGATAATTTATTCTTGGAACAAATGAAAATTTGACTTCGCATTAAAAAAATATTAATTCAAGAAATATTATTAATGAAATTTTTTTCAAGATCAATAACTAATAAATAAAAATTAAGCATTGATTTTTATTTTCAAACTTTTGACCTTGATATTATTGTAAACAAGGATATTTAAAAAATGATCCAAGAATTCTCTCAATTAAGTGCGCTGTAAAAAAAATTCTTTTCAATTGTTCTGTAATTGGCTTCGAAAATTTATCTGCTGAACATGAATATTACATTTTTGTAATTTAAATTAAGAAAGAAAGAAGATTAAAATTACTTAATAAACCGAATAAAATTTCTTTTGATTAAAAGCAAAAGAATGAAATAAATTATTCGCAATTTCAATTTCCTAAGAAAAAAATCACCGAATAATTGTTTAAGCAAAATTCATTGGGAATAGTGAAAGAGGAACATTAAAATGAAAGAATTATCTTTGTTGGTGCAGACGCTTTTAATCTTTTAAAGTGTAAGAAACTGGATAATTTAGATACTGGTATCAGGAATAATGTCAACCATTAAAGTAATGAAGATGATTAGGATTATAATAGAATTATTTGCTTTTCACACAAATCATAATGCAGCTCTTTTAATGCCCCTTTCTCCACAAATAGGGTAAATTCAGTGTTAATCATGGTAGAGCCCATTTCGTGGTCTAGTAGCGATGTCTGCAGATAGCTTGCAGTCAAGTTTGAATTTACTGGAGGCGTCCATAGCAGTCTCTGCTTTCTGAAACGAGGAGATTCGATGGCGATTATTGAGTGTATAAAGAGTCTCACCTAAATAAACAGGCTACCTGGGGAGAGTTCCTGTGGTTTTTCTCATGCAGGGCATTAAAAAGCACTCCAGGAAGACAGTATGCTTCACCCATCACCCATCATTGGGTTAATCGTGGACAACATTAAGTGAAACAAGAGGCTAACCGATCTTCAACAACAACAAAGAAAATCATGGTATATTTCGGAAACACAGATACATTATATTTACAAGAAGGAAAGGAAATGGAAAATAATGTTGTTATTTTCTAAAATTATTTTGTTTTCTATTTTATGAAAGCCTGAAAAATACTAACTTGACGGATGACTGTGACGTTAGTCATCAAATCTGTTGTTTGGCTAACTCGTTGCACGGTGGTAACATGCGCATCTACTATTTATGAGATTTCGGGTTCATATCCGTTAGTGATATCAATTTCCCTCATTTCATTAAATTGATATAATTTAGTGATATCGATTTCTTTTCAAAAACGAGAAAAAGTCGATGGCAACTGTGAAACCTTGCTAAAACGTCTTGCATGGACAGTTAGGCTGCAAAGCGGAGGTGAGTTTTTGGTTTTTACAATATAAGTTCAAAGACATTTTCTCTAAATAACTTCACAGAAAGCATCCTTTTTCTATATCAATATGTGGGCCTTTCGTGGCATTTCTAGCTCTAATATATACAAAAAAAATGGTAAAAACCGAATGTTACAAAACAGTATGACAAAACATAAAATCTTCCTGCGTCTATTCGTTTTTCATATTAGTGACTACAGAACACGCCATCAATGGTATTGAACTTGACTTCTTTTAACACTAGCTGGCATGCACTAGCCCACTATTCAAATCAATTGTAATTTCAGTGCACAAGTTAACTCTTATCAAACTCTTTAATATTAATCTCAGTAATTTTTCTTTGAAAAAAATGTCTTTTTAACATTAAAGACATCATTACCAAAGGTTTTCGAACTAGTTTTTGAAGGGCGTAATAATACAAATCACTGTTAAGCAAATTTTCAAATCCAACTCAGCAAAAAAATATCCGCGTAGTGATAACAAAACATGTCCTTCTTTCTCTGAAATTTAACCAGAATATCGACTTCCAATAGGTCAGTTTCTTTAGCCAAAGAACCGTAAGCATTCCGTTAATTAAATTCCGAGAGTTATGCTCTATTCCACAGAAGAAACTTTCTCCCCATATAAAAATAACATGGCATTAGCGTGTGTTAATGGTTTCCTTCTGGTCGAGAGGGCCGCTCTTTTGAGATAAAGATTTCACTTTGTAAACCAGTGTCGAAAAACTTCAAACCGTAACGGAAATCGATGAGATGTTTTCATAATTACGCACCAAAAGTCGAGCACGTTGACATCGGGACGTTTTTCGTTATTACTAGATTATTAAACGCATTATTTCTTGGAATGTTACTTGTAGTTTCGTTATTTTTATGCAAATTTTAGGTTTTTTTAGATTTGTGAAATTGTGTGAAAGAAATGCGCTGTACAGAAACTGAGTTGATTTATGAATACATAATTTCTGCATAGAAAAATCTAAAAACGTCGATAATAAATTAAAGAATAAAAATATTTTATCTAGTGAAGCAATATATGTTGCAAATTTTACCAATGCTTTTTTTTTTTTTTTGTCGTAGCCAAATAAATGTGTAAACAATATTTAACAAAACCAAACTTAAATTGTAAAAATATTTGTTTTGCAAGCTAATTAATTAAACTTTTTATTGCAATAAGCAATTAAGAATGTGCCACATATATTTTATTTATAACGTGTAAAGTATTTTACATTACTACTTCATCATCCGCCTGCCTGCTGGCATTTCAAAACAGGAGGTGTTTTACGGGCTAGGACTGTCAGTCCTATGTCCAACGCTGTCTTATTAGATCAGGACCTAAAGATTAAAATGAATTCCCAGCCAAACATCCATGGCACCACAGGGACTCGATCCCGAAACCTGGGGTACCAAGTGGCAGAGCTTTATTCAGTCGACCATCAATCGTGGCATTTCTAGCGCCTAATACATAAAAAATAATGGTAAAGATTGAATGTTACAGAACACGATAATAAAACATAAAATCTTCCCGAGTCTATCCATTTTTCATATTAATGACTATAGCACATGCCATGAGTGGTATTGAACTTGACGCCTTTTTAGCACTAACTAGCGTGCACTACCCCACTACTCAAATCAATCGTAATTTCATTGCACAAGTTAACTCTTAGCTATAAAATCCTTTAATATTAATCTCAATAATTTTTCTTTGAAAAAAATGTCTTTTTTCAATTCCATCTATTAGCTTACACTCTCCCTATATATATCTTGTACAAATTTTCAATCGTTAATAAAATGCTTTTTATTCATCCACTCAAGTTCAAATACATTTTTTTGAACTTGTAATGGATGACTCTTGATTTTAATACAGTTTTTTCAAATATTCATTCAGTAATTAAATTTAATTAATTAATTTTAGTTTTTTTAGATTTAAGTAGCATATATCTACCAATAGATGGCGCCAGATAAACTTTAAAAAATGAATGAAAAATTATTTATAAAGGACTTTCTGCAATATAGTGAAAAAAAGTAGGAATTGACTTAAAACTTTTTCTTATATTACTTGTTTTAACATTAAAGTCATCATTACCAAAACTTTCGGAAATAGTTTTTGAAGCGTAATAATCCAAATCAGTGTTAAGCAAATTTTCATATCCATCTCAGCAAAAAAGTATCCGTGTAGTGATAACAAAACACATCCTTCTTTTCTGTAAAATTTAACCAAAATATCGACTTCCAATAGGTCAGTTTCTTTCGCCGAAGAACCGTAAGCATTCCGTTAATTAAATTCCGAGAGTTATGCTCTATTCCACAAAGAAACTTTCTCCCCAAATAAAAAATAACCGGCATTAGCGTGTGTTAATGGTTTCCTTATGGTTGAGAGAGCCACTCTTTTGAGATAAAGATTTCACTTTGTAAACCAGTGTCTAAAACCTTCAAACTCATAACGGAAATCGATGCCATGTTTTCATAATTACGCACCAAAAACGAGCACGTTGACATCGGGACGTTTTTCGTTATTTTGAATATTAAATGCAGTATTTCTTGGAATGCTACTTGTAGTTTCATTTTTTTTATGTAAATTTTAGTTTTTTTAGAGTTGTGAAATTGAGTGAAAGAAATACGATGTGCAGAAACTCAGTTGATTTATGAATAAATTATCTGCATAGCAAAAATGCAAAGAGCGTTAATAATAAATTTAAAAAAATAAAAATATTTTTATCCAGGGAAACAATATATGTTCCAAATTTACCAATGTTTTTTTTTTTTTTTTTTTTTGTCGTAGCCAAATAAATGTGTAAACAATATTTAACAAAAGTCTAACTTAAATTGTAAAAATATTTGTTTTACAAGCTAATTAATTAAGATTTTTATTGCAATAAATAATTAAGAATGTGTCGCATATATTTTAACGTTTATAACGTGTAAAGCATTTAACATTACAGCAGCAGCATCCGTCTGCCTGCTGGTATTTCGAAACAGTAGATGTTTTTATTTTTACGGTCTAGGACTGTCAGTCCTACACTTAACGCTGTCATATCAGACCAGGAACTACAGTTTAAAATGGATTCCCAGCCAAACATCCATGCCACCACAGGGACTCGATCCCGAAACCTGTGGTACAGAGCGCCAGAGCGTTAGTCACTCAGTCATCAGTCATGGCATTTCTAACCTTAATACTTAAAATAATGGTAAAGACTGAATGTAAAAACACAAAATCACGATGGTAAAACATAAAATCTTCCCGTGTCTATCCGTTTTAGAATCGTATGTCCGCCATCTATCTATAAGTTCTATCTATTTATATGTTCCGCGTCTATTCGTAACTACAGCACACGCCATTAATGGTATTGAACTTGATTAATTTTTAACACTGGATACCGTGCACTAACCCACTACTCAAATCCATTGTCAATGTACATGCACAAGTTAACTTTTAACTATAAAATGCTTTAATATTAATCTCAGTAATTTTTTTTTGAAAAAAAGTCTTTTAAACATTAAAGGCATCATTACCAAAACTTTACGAACTACTTTTTGAAGCGTAATAATCCAAATCACTGTTAAGCAAATTTTCATATCCACCTCAGCAAAAAAAGTATCCGTGTAGTGATAACAAAACGCATCCTTCTTTCTCTGAAATTTAACCAGAATATCGACTTCCAATAGGTCAGTTTCTTTAGCCAAAGGACCGTAAGCATTCCGTTAATTAAATTCCGAGAGTTATGCTCTATTCCACAAAGAAACTTTCTCCCCAAATAAAAAATAGCCGGCATTAGCGTGTGTTAATGGTTTCCTTATGGTTGAGAGAGTCGCTCTTTTGAGATAAAGATTTCACTTTGTAAAACCAGTGTCGAAAAACTTCAAACTCGTAACGGAAATCAATAAGATGTTTTCATAATTACGCACCAAAAGGCGAGCATGTTGAGGACGTTTTTCGTTATTACTTGAACATTAAATGCATCATTTTTTGGAATGTTACTTGTAGTTTCATTTTTTTAATGCAAATTTTAGTTTTTTAGAGTTGTGAAATAGAGTGGAAGAAATGCATTGTACAGAAACTCAGTTGATTTATGAATAAATTATCGGTACATAGCAAAAATTCAAAGGGAGTTGATAATAAATTTAAAAAATATAAATTTTATCTAGGGAAACAATATTATATTGAATGCAGAATTATATTCAATATAATATTTTTTATATTGAATATAATTCTAATAGGGCCACTTTCAGGTTCATGGGAACACTTTAATTTTTATTTACAACTACTAAATATATATATAACTCTATTTACAAAAATTAAAGTTAAGGATATAATTTAGATATCCAAGTGCAGTTCACTCCAAGGTCGGAGATTTTTCAGAGTTCTCAAGTCTACGTCGAATCTAATTGCCTGGTCTGCGACTGACCTTAATTATCACACGGCGGGATACATGAAACCACAAGGGATTCACTTTAAAAAGCAGGCGGAAATTCCGGCATATTAAGTCACTTAGAGAAGAAAAAAAGAAAAACAACACTTCTAGTCGACTTGCCGCAGAACTCTCTCTCTCTCTCTCTCTCTCTCTCTCTCTCTCTCTTTTCACCAAAAACCAACCTTTTAAGACAATCCGTTAAGAGGTTTATGTGGTCTGCTTCCCTCACTTCTCATTAGAGTAGACATTTCTCGGTTCGTGGTCTATCACCAATCACGATGTAACATCTCTCAGTACAGTTTATATTCAATCTGTAGTTTTTTTCCGACCTGAGTAAGGTGCACAGCTAATTCGCTAATATCCTCATTATGCATAATATCAAATATCTGCTATCAGATTTGAGTGACAAGTTGTTCTCAAAACTCTAATTTACATGCAATTTAACTACCCACAATAAAGTTCGTTTGCTGTTAAATTTGAATGACGGGTTTATTATATATTTTCAAATAGCACACATTCCTCTTTCCTGGGGATGAAATGCCAAAACTCTTCTCGTGAGAAAAAATGCTAAGTATATAAAAAGATTTAAACCAAATTTTTAGAGCATTTTTTATAAATGCGTAAACAATATTTAACATAACCAAACTTAAATTGTAAAAGTACTTGTTTCACGTTTATTAATTAAAGTTTTATTAATTAAAGTTTTATTAATTTAAAATTTTATTACAATAAATAATTAAGAATGTGTTTCAAATATTTGTATGCTTCAAACGCATAAAATATTTAACATTAACCACATAAATAAGAAAATTTTATTTCCTATTTAATGAAAAAGTTCTTACGTTATTTATTTCTTAAACATTAGCTACAAAATTTAGTTTCATGCTTATATAAATCCAATAAAAAATTTAAAGTTTTTTTTTTTTAACTTTATATTATACGTTTTTTACTGTCATACAAAAGATTTATTTTAACAAATAATATTATAATTTCAAGCTTTAGAATGCCTTATTTACAACGTCTTTATTAAGTTTTAAGACGTAGATTTATAAATAGATAAATAAAAAAAAATATTTTTACATCTTTTTGTTTATTCGTTTAAAGAAGGTAGATTTCAAGGTGGGAGTTTGGCAACCACTATAAATATAAAGAGTCAAATTATCATTTGGCCTCTATTTAGTTCGTATCTGAAAATCAGATACGTATGAGCTAATAATCTCATGTTCTGACGTCATTAACATCATGTCCTTTTCGTTGACATTGAATATTTTGTATGCAGACTAATTTGCAACATTAACAAGTAACCAAACCCTTTGATCCAAACTTTTGGTTCTCCGGTGACTGTTGAAGGACTCGTGCGGTGGTTGGTAACTCAAGACAGAAGATTTTGAGCATAAAAATATCTTATGAATCTCATAAGACAGAAAATAAAAAACTGTGACGAAAATAAACACAGATCAAAATAGATGTACACTGAAAATAATCTACCTTTTTTAAAGACTAGATTAAGATCCATTGCGTTTTTATTTAATAATGAAGCAATAATAGAATCGTCACCCACTTATACAACCTATTCTTTTGAAACATGTTGAAATAATTATCTCATTTAAAATCAAAAGCCTGCAAAAGACTAGAGGATGTACTTGGCTTCCGATATGGTGGGTCTCGAGTTGAACCCCGATATGGGAAGCCAAATTAAAAGTTATGATGCCTACGTCAACTTGGGTGAAATATATCTGTAGGAAAGAAAGTCTTTTTTTTTTGTGTGTGTTCGTGGGGAAGGTTGGAAAGGACCCACTATGCGTCACCCATAGAGAGAATCTTCATTTAAATTTCATGATAAAATGTGAATTTATTGTAGCAGGCCCTTCTTGGTGCCTCCTGAAAAAGCTGAATCTGCTATAATTCAGCGGCAAGAAATTTCAGATTGTATTCAGCATTTGAAAATATGTTTAGATTCATTACATTTTACAATAAAACTAGCTGATATGACCTGGCTTTACCTGGTTAGACATATCTATATGTATGTATCGTTTTGGTATGTTTTACTAATAAAAAATATCTATTCATAATTAATCGTTTGAGAATTTAAATAACTCGCCTAAAATAATAAAAATTTGCTAGAGCTATCATTCTTATCCTGGAATTCCTAAGAAATCTTTTCATTTTTAATCCATTAACATTTATTAATAATCTAATCATGTTAGTTCGGAATACATATTGGATCTATGCTTTAATTTTTTGAACAATAACTTAATTAATGATGTAAATTTTAAGCCCTGTGCTATAAAGTGGCGTGATAATCTAATTTGAATGAAAAATAAAATATTTATTTAATTAAAAATAATTTTAGACAGGAAACTTTCGGAGCGAAATAATAAATTCAGAGAAAAAATTAAATTTTAAGTATTATGGTTTTTAATTATGTTGAAACATACTACACATACATTTTTATAAGATGTGAGATATAGATAATATCGTAATAATATATATATAATATGAGCTTATAAGAATCAGTACAAAACGATGGCTACTAAACCAAATCGACTCTTTATTTACGAAGAAAGAGTCGATTTGTAAAGGTTTATTTTTCTCCCAAGAAATCAATCCATATCATGTAACAAAACAGGATCTTCTGGAGAAAAATAGAGCAGCTTTTTCAAAGAATTACCGTTCAGCTATCCCCTCTTACGTTCAGTCAGAGTGTACCTAGACAACTGCGCCATCACAAAAGAAAACATCATGACAAAGGGGGTATCTGAAGAAAAAGAACCAACAAGTAACGAACTCTGGATCCAAAACTTTTGTTTTTCTGATGACTGTCGACGAACACGTGCGCTGGTGGCACGATGCGCGGAAAGGCTTGCGTAACAGAGTCAGCTTCGGAATCTCACAGGAAGAAAATGAACGCAGCACACCAACATCTAAACTCATTGTGGCCCACTGACAGAAAAGGCTCAGGCTCAGAATGATTAATGAGTCGCTCCTTTTCTGTTGGACCTTTTCTTTCTTCTGGGCCACTGACGAATTGGATGGGCTTCCAGCGATAGCTAGAACTTACCTGAGAGCATTTGTATCTTTGCCCGAGCTTTTTGGGTGACGAGTAATGGTTAAGGGATTTTGATAAAAGAGTTTTTTTTTTTTTTATTATTATTTGAATGAAAAAGGTTTTAGATATGTGGACAGTCTATATACGGTAGACATTATTTGAATGCCTGCCGTTCGTATTTTGAGTACAACAGATTATTTATAAAATAAATATGTTTTTCTATTGTTTTAACAGTGTGCAATTGGTTATAAAATTTAGATATAGCAGAAACTTTTAAAGATGATTTTAAAGTGACATATTTTGATGTAATAT
This sequence comes from Caerostris extrusa, assembly GCA_021605095.1. Taxonomy (NCBI): domain Eukaryota; kingdom Metazoa; phylum Arthropoda; class Arachnida; order Araneae; family Araneidae; genus Caerostris; species Caerostris extrusa. The sequence goes on from BPLR01007305.1 coordinate 115,629, forward strand.
TCTGAAATGCGGGAAATGATTAGCATGATTATCAATCAATCTAATATATTTTTATAATTTAAAAATTATTTACTACTAGTTTAGATGAAAATTATTATAAAGCGATTTAGACATATGTAATGTCAATGCAAAATTTCACTCAAAATGATAATGTAAAAGTAAATTATTATAACTAATAGGTCTAAAATCATAAAAAATTATTTATTTTTAAACTGATATTAATAATATTTCAAATTTAAGAAAAAAATTAAATTAAATATGCATAAAATGGGTCAAATCGCAAAAATAGGGGCCGTTGGCGTTTGACGATTTTTTGTGCCACCAACTGAGCGATAAGTCACCAAATGTGGTAACCCTTGAATCTGTTCTGATGACTGTCGACGAAAACGTGCGTTAGCTTCGGAATCTCACAGGAAGAAAAAGATGGGTAAGAAAATAAACGCAGCAGCCCCAACATCTAAACTCATTGTGACCCACTGACAGAAAAGGCTCAAGCTCAGAATGATTAACGAGTCGGTCCTTTTCTGCCTGATCTTTTTCTTTCTTCTGGACCACTGACGAATTGGATGGGCTTCCAGCAATCGCCAGAACTTACCTGAGAGCATTTGTATCTTTGTCCGAGCTTTTTGGGTGACGAGTAATGGTTTAGAGATTTTGATAAAGAGTTTTTTTATTTTATTATTATTTTGAAAGGGAAAGGTTTCAGAAAAGTGGACTGCCTGTATAAGGTAGACATTATTTGAATGCATGCTGTTCGTATTTTGAGTACAACAGATTATTTATATGTGTAAAATATATGCATTTTCTTATACTATATATACATATCAAGTGACGTAATAATCTGATTTAAAACGAAAAGATTCTGTTGTTGTTGTTATAATGCAGGTGGCAATACAGAGACAGTTAATCTTTATGCCATAAGCAAGACCTGCACCACTGTTACTCATTTAGCACTACTTAGGAGGTACATGTAGCTTGAAGATATGCTACGGACGCGAGTAACACTATCCCACAACGCTCTACGGTCATATTAGACAGGGATTTATTGTTCAAAGTGTATTCCGAACCACTACAAACATCCATGGCACCGCCGGGACTCAAACCCGAAAAATGTGGTACCGAAAGCCAGACCGCTAGCCCCTCGGCTATCCAGCGTCAGATATTCTTATTTAATTAAAATAATTAATACAAAATTTTATAATTTTCTGTAGAAAAGTTTCTGAACCAAATAATGAATTTAAAGAAAAAAATGGAATTTTAAATATTATAGTTTTTAAATTATGTTGGAACATACACATACATTTCTTATAAGATGGGAGATATAGATATTATTGTAATAATAATATATATATTGGTGGCCTCTGGTTTTATAGTTTTTAAATTATGTTGGAACATACATATGCATTTTTATAATATATGAGATATATATATAATATTGTAATTATATATACGTATATAATATTGTAATTATATATACGTATATAATATTGTAATTATATATACGTATATAATATTGTAATTATATATACGTATATAATATTGTAATTATATATACGCAATATGAGGTTATATGAATCAGTACCAAATGATAGTCACTAAACCAAATCAAGTCTTTATTTACGAAGGAAGAGTTCATTTGTAAAGGTTTATTTTTCTCCCAAGAAATCAATCCATATCATGTAACAAAACAAGATCCTCTGGAGAAAAATAGAGCAGCTTTGCAAAGAATTACCGTTCAGCGATCCCTCTCTTACGTCTAGCCGCCCTAGATAACTGCGCTATCACAAAAGAAAACATCGTGACAAAAGGGGTACAAGAAAAAAGAACCAACAAGTAACGAACTCTGGATCCAAACTTTTTTTTTCTGATGACTGTCGACGAACACGTGCGCTGGCAGCACGATGCGCGGAAAGGCTTGCGTAACAGAGTCAGCTTCGAATCTCACAGGAAGAAAATGAACGCAGCCCACCAACATCTAAATTCATTGTGGCCCACTGACAGAAAAGGCTCAGGCTCAGAATGATTAACGAGTCGGTCTTTTTCTGCCTGGGTCTTTTCTTTCTTCTTGCCACTGACGAATTGGATGGGCCTCCAGCGATCGCCAGAACTTACCTGGGAACATTTGTATCTTTGCTGGGTGACGAGTAATGGTTAGGGATGGTTTGATAAAGAGTTGTTTTTTTTATTTTATTTTTTATTTATTTGAAAGGAAAATAAAAAGGCCTATATAAGTTAGACATTGTTTGAATGCATGCTGTTCGTATTTTGAGTACAACAGATTGTTTATCTGTATGAAATAAATTTATTTTTCTATCGTTTTTAACAGTGTGCAATTGGTTTTAAAACTTAGATATAACAGGAAGTTTTAAAGTGGCGTATTTTCATGTAATATTTTAAAATGCTGGATAGTATATTCATCAATCAATCTAATAGGTTTTTATAATTTAGAAATTATTTACTACTAGTTTAGATGGAAACGATATAAAGCGATTTTGGCATATGCAGATTCAATGCAAACTTTTACTCAGAAATGATGATGTAAAAGTAAATTATTATAAATAATAGGTCTAAAATCATAAAAAAAATTATTTATTTTTAAATTGATATTAATAATATTCTAATTTTAAGAAAAAAATTAAATTAAATAAACATAAATGGGCCAAATCGCAAAATAGGGGCAGTTGGCATTTGGCGACTTTTTTTTGTGCCACCAACAGAGCGATAATTCTCAAAATGTGGTAACCCGAACTTCTTGTACTGTTTGAAATCCACTTCATTTACAGGAGCGCTTTCCTTAAGGATCCAAGACAACTGTCTAAATGTTTCCCAGATGCATTAGAACAAAAAAAAAATTTCGGAGCGAAATAATAAATTCAATGAAAAAGCGTTCTATGTATTATAGTTCTAAAATTATGTTGGAACACACACATGCATTTTAATAAGAAAGGAGATATAGATATTATTGTAATAATATACACTCAAGAGCCAAAACATTATGACCACCTGTCAATAACGAGTTGGCCCACCTTTCGCACGTAACACAGCTTCAACCCGCCTTGGCATGGATGCCACAAGTCCTTGGTAGATGGCCGGAGACAGATTGTACCAGATGTTTATGCAACGGTCACGCAAATCCGAGATATTGCGAATTGGTGGTCTTTGAGCTGCCGTCCCAGGACATCTCAAATGTGTTCTATCGGATTGAGATCCGGGAGTTAGGCGGCCAGGACGTTAACTGGAATTCAGCATCATGTTCCTGGAACCATTCCAGCACAATTTTAGCCTTGTGACAAGGGGCGTTGTCCTGTTGGAACATTCCATTTCCAGCTGGAAAAACAGAGACCATGTAAGGGTGCAACTGGTCCGCAATGATGTTCAGATTCCCTGTAGCATTTATGGTCTTCTCTACCACATCCACGCGTCCCAGAGACGCCCAAGAGAACGTCCCCCAAAGCATAATACCGCCACCACCGGCCTGTGTATGACCTACTGTACATTGAGGGAGCAACTGTTCGCCTGGAAGATGGCGTATCCTGACACGGCCATCGGCATGATGAATGACAAACCGTGATTCATCTGACCAGGTAACTGTCTCCCACTGATCCATGGACGAGTCACGATGTTCCCGGCCCAGCGCAGGCGCAGTTGGCGATGACGCTTGGTCAGCAAAGGCACACGAGTGGGACGTTTGCTGCGTAGCCCCATATCCAACAGTGGCCGCTGAACAGTGTGCTCCAATACTATTCTACTTGGCCCGGCATTGTATTGGGCTGCAGCTAAGCCACTGTCTGGCTCCGGTTTTGCTTCACCATGCGAGACAGTCTCCGACGACCTTTTTCTTTGATAGCGTGTGGACGTCCAACACCATGCCATCTACTGCTGGTTTCATCGTCATTCATCCACTTTGCATAACAACTGTAGATCGCGAACAAGCCACGAGTCGTGCAGTTTCGGAAATACTTGTTCCGGGCCTTCGAGCCGTTACAATCTGCCCTCTATCAAAGTCGCTTAGATCCGCAGCCTTTCCCATCACACACAGAAGTAAGTGAAAGAATGATTCTTCAGACTCTCCAGCAGCAGTTAAATACCACTTCCACCTGATCACGTGCCTTCACGTCATCCAGGCGAGTTCATTGCAAAATGTAGGGGTGGTCATAATGTTTTGGCTTTTGAGTGTATATATAGCATGAGTTTATAAGAAACAGTACAAAATGATGGCTACTGAACCAAATCAACTCTTTATTTACGAAGAAAGAGTTGATTTATAAAGGTTTATTTTCTCCCAGGAAATCAATCCATATCATGTAACAAAACAGATCTGTTGGAAAAAATAGATCAGCTTTTTCAAAGAATTACCGTTCAGCGATCCCCCTCTTACGTTTAGTCAGTGTGCCTAGATAACTACGCCATCACAAAAGAAAACATCGTGACAAAAGGGGAAGTACAGAAAGAAAAGAACCAACAAGTAAAGAACTGTGTGGATCCCAAACTTTTGTTTTTTCTGATGACTGTCGACGAACACGTGCGCTGGTAGCACGATGCGCGGAAAGGCTTGCGTAACAGAGTTAGCTTCGGAATCTCACAGGAAGAAAAAAGCTTCCGGGAAGAAAATAAACGCAGCCCCCCAACATCTAAACTCATTGTGACCCACTGACAGAAAGGGCTCAGGCCCAGAATGATTAACGAGTCGGTCCTTTTCTGCCGGGGTCTTTTCTTTCTTCTGCCACAGACGAATTGGATGGGCTTCCAGCAATCGCCAGAACTTACCTGGGAGCATTTGTATCTTTGCCCGAGCTTTTGGACTACGAGTAATGGTTTAGGGATTTCGATAAAGGTGTTTTTTATTTATTTTCTTTATTTGAAAGGAAAAGGTTTCAGAAATGGGGATGGCCTATATAAGGTAGACATTATTTGAATGCATGCTGTCCGTATTTTGAGTACGACAGATTATTTATCTGTCTAAACTAAATACGTTTTTGTATTGTTTTAACAATGTGCAATTGGTTATAAAACTTCTATATAATAGAAAATTTTAAAGTGGCGTATTTTCAGGAGATATTTTAAAATGTTGGACAACATAATTATCAATATATCTAATATATTTTTATAATTTAAAAATTATTTGCCACTAATTTAGATGGAAATGATAAAAGCGATTTAGGCATATGAAATGTCAATGCAAAATTTCAGTCAAAATGAGGATGTAAAAGTAAATTATAATAGCTAATACGTCTAAATTTATAAAATAATTCTTAATTGTTTTTTAAATTGGCATTAATAATATTTAAATTTAAAAAATTAAATTAAATTAACATAAAATGATCCAAATCGCAAAATAAGGGCCGTCGTCATTTGGCGACTTTTTATGGCCCCAACTGAGCGATAAGTTACCAAATGCAGTAACCCGGATTTCTTTTACCGTTTGCAATTTACTTCACTTACAATCGCTATCCTTTCTTTGGCGCAGTTTAGTGAAAAGAATTTTTTATTTAAAATCTCAGCGACCCCCTATTCTACGATTTTGCCCATAAAAGGATTAATTTAATAATTAAAATAAACAGCAACCGTATGCAATACTTTATATTTTAGGCGTTTTTACATCTTAGATGTTTGTGGACTTTCTTCTTTGAAGATACTTGTGGAAATTATTTTATTAGGACAACCGATAAAAATTATTGTTTATCAATGACCAATTTGGAACACAAACAAATTGAAAAGTCAAATTGCAAGAAATAATCTACCACCATTGTCGTATGCGATACATTGAGTCGATCAGAAGTTTTTAATTTGGTTTTGGAAGCAATGGCAATATTAACTGCCGCTGTAATTATACTTTTTGTAATGCTTACTATAAATGATGTTTAATGGCCGTTGTAAATTTTTAAGTTCGTCAGTATCACGAATTAGGAGCTAATGATCAATGTTTTTCATTATATCCTTTAAAAAAAAGTCCGAGATGTAAAATTAGAATCTAAACTTCAATGTGTTGTGGGCTGTTGTTGTTTCAAATATCGTCAAAAAGTAGAATACTTAAGATGCATTATACTATTTAGACACCCTGTTCTATTAAAATTTTTAAATTCATGGTTAACTAAGCCCATCATTAAATGAGGGGGAGGTGTTCTTTGCCATTTTTATAAGCAAAAATGTTTATTAATGATTATTATTAAATTGGTATTAATATTATTCAAATTTTATAAAAAAAAATATTTCTAAGCAATTTTTATTAGCTAAAGTATCACAGCCAGAGAAAGATATCAAATCCTGGAACTTAAAGTTTCTGCAGATGAGCAAACGTGTACTCTGCCATGAAATAAAAGAAACAAAAAATAACATAATGAAGCCTAGCCAGAATAAAAAATAGTTATGCATAAGTTATTTCCATCTGCTGCTGTCTTCTCGAAGTTACATTAAATGAATCTGAAGAATTAATTATGAAGTTTCAATTTAATACTTATTCATTCGAGTTACCCCACAGAAGTTTGAATCATTCGCAAATACAAAAAGATTTCATTAATTGATCAGCATGGAATGAGAAGAATGTGAAATTTTACATTTTCGTTTTTTTTTTTTTTTTTCATATTTTACGAAGAAATAGTAATTTCTTTTGATTTTAATTATATATATATAGAGAGAGAGAGATAGATATTAAGTTGCCAAACTATCAAGAAATATGACGAAGAGTTAAATAATTAAATATATTACAAATCGCACTAGAAGCTATACAAAATTGTTTTCTTTCTTGTTTCTGTGTTTTATTTGTTTTTTATGTAGCATTTCTAGAGTTATTTTAGCTGTCACACATATTATTATGTTTTATGTATATTATTTGCATTTCAATTTTGTAAAAAAATTGTCTCAAATTTCTTTCACAAATTTATTTTCATTATATTTCATAAAATTTGAATTTAAAAGCCTATGCTGAAACAAAAATATTTTTATGAAACAATCAGACAATAACTCTGCAATAAAATAAGTGTTTAGACTACATTGTTAAAAAATTAATTGGTAGAAAACATTCATATTTCGGTTCACATTTTTAAAGTATTTTAATAATATAATACCTTATTATAACTAAAATGCATTGTATAACAATACATTTTAGTAAGTTGTACACACTATATAAATACTGTTTTTTATTTAATTAAAAAGACTAATTTTTGTGCTTGTAGTAATTTCTTTGTCTGTGCACTAAATAAATAATAATTAAATAAAATTTAAATAAAAAAAATTCGTCTTCTTACTACTATACATAGTTTTTAAGTTTTATTACAACATATACATTTACATATGAACATATAAAAAAAGATAGAGAGAATGTATGATTTGTATATGTTTAAAAAATATTATTCTCAATTGTATTTATTCTACTTATTTAATTATAAATTAAAAATTTCTCCGCGTTATTCACCATTTAAAAATATAGATAACTATTTCTTTACATTATGTTGGAAACAATAATTAATTTACTTTTTGAGTTTTCATAAATTCAAAGAAGCTTCATATTTCTTCTTTAATTAAATTTTTTTCATGAATATAAATCAAAACAATGTATTTTCTTTTTTAAAACAACAATAAATATTCACTCATTTTATTTTAGTGAAAGTTGAACTGCTTTAACTTTTGGAACTTCAATTTAATCCCAAAAACAATTTTCGAAAATAAATTTTTCAGTTAATTATTTCTGCTTTCGGTTGATGTTTAATTGGCTGAAAAATCAAAAAAGACAACTTTCAAAAGCATTTAGAAAATACTTAAATTAAAAATTAATTAGGATATACTACATGAAGTAACAGCACCGCGGCCTGTGTAGTATCTTTTAGATCAACATATCCATGAATTCATTGTATTAAATCTTGTTACGGTGTACCAAAGACAAATCTCAATTAAGTTTTTTTTTTCAATGGTACTATACTCTCTTGCTTTTTCATGTGACCATAGACTAGATTAGCTTTTGCTCTCTAAACTTAATTAGATTGAAGAACTGATCAGTCTTTGTTAAAAAAGAAAAAAATTTCTCTCGACAAAATTAGACTTCTTTTTTCTTATAGGGGGATTTTCTTTCTGTTGTTTGTTTGCTTTATTTTGAAGTTGTTAAGAAGATAAGGGTAAAAAAAAAAATGGGCTAAAAAGAAAAAGAATAAGAAAAAAATAATAATTTAAAATATTTAATATTTTTCACTGAAAAGGCCTTTCAATGGAAAGTTAATTAAAAATTTTAAAACCACAGTTTTTTTAATAATAGATAAATTGTGAAACAAAAATATGAACTGAAAACTAATTTAGTTAGGTAAAGTGAATTAATTATTGATAGAGTAACTATTTTTTTTTACTTCCATGAAGTAAAAGTTAATGTTACATACGTGACGATAAAGTAATTGCATTTTTCTTTCTATACTATTTACAAAAAAATTGTTGGATTTTTAGTAGAATTTATTTTTAATATTTATAACAGTTTTTTTCTACTTAACAAAATTGAATAATACAATAAGTATATATATTTTGCACTTATTATTTTTATTCATATAAGCGAAGATTAAAAATTGATAAATTATAGCAAGTCCAGCGTTACACGAAATATTGCATGTATAAAACAAAAAAAAAGAAATCGTCATTATGAAAATTTGATTTAATGTTAATAACTAAAAAAAACATGTCTATGTCTACTTCTCGTTTTTATTTATAATCAAATATATAGGTTCAAATACTTAATAGTGACTTTTTTAATTATGTATATACACATCTATAATAAATTTATTTGTCGGAAAAATAGTCCTTATTTAATGATGGTAACTCAAGTATGTTATATAATTTTCATAGTTCAGTTGGCCGAGTAAAACATAACATCATTATGTGAATCTTCTTTATTTATAGCTGTATAGAAT